>PVIH01009235.1:0-84085 GCA_004025045.1 Sigmodon hispidus | reverse complement strand
GTGGGACACAGTTGGGAGATATATTGAAGAAAGCAGTGCAAATGCCTAGCGATCATAATCAGGAATTGGTGACATTGACACATGACAAAATAATTTGTACTAAGTTTTCCAAAGCCTTGCTATGTCTCTACCAGTGATTGCCCGTGCTGACTTATCATTTATTCAAAGTCTCATTGGAAGCAATTACAGACATTTTAGAATAGGCAGTCAAAATAACAAGTCATTTAGACCAGCAATTATGCATTATATGCAGTTGTCCTTTCTATTAGAAGATGACACTATTGATGCCACAACCTCCCCATATTAAAAAAAATGTGGCTGAAAGATTGAAGTGTGACTGTCAGATTCTTCCCCTTGGATCACACATGCTGCTTGTCATTTTGCTGTGAACTCAAGTGGCAGCCTGCAGGCATCCTGGCTTTTCTTTCCCACCTCTTAGCCTCATGGTCAGGGCCTAATTAGGCATCACAAGCAGGCAAAGAACATATTTACAAAGTCAGCTCCTATGGGAGATGGCTTAGAGGTCTCTGTGAGGGTTAAGGCTCCTGGATGATTCTTGTGCTTTGACCCACTAGAAGAGCAGTCTGCAGCAGTGTCTGGCAGACATTTTCCTTATTCTGTTAAAACAGAGATGCTTCTTTGCCAAGCTTAATGTCCTTCAGACGTTCACATTGTTCCTTCTCTTAGCAGATCCTAGGAAGACAGAGGATTTATTTGTCAAATTTGTATTTATGGAATGTTGCACTCTGACTGTGTTTAATGCGTTTGGTTGATTTGCAAAATGGGCTGTCTCCTTAAAAAAGTCAAGTTGTAAAAGACTGTATCTTTTGCCGAGAGGCTGAGTTAATAAGGAACAGCTGGGGCCGAGTGATGTCATGTGCCACCTGCATGAAAGGCCGCCCAGAGGCTCACACCAAAAGAGAGTGCTCCAGACAAGTGGGTTTCAAACCTATTATTATTTTTTGTAATTTTTTTGCAGAGCAACATTTTCCCTACTGAAATCATTTCCAAAACTCCCAAATATATCAGAAAGACATAGTCTGATTTGCCATGAGTGAAGTTACAGTGAAAAGTCTGGGACCCATTCAACTTTCCTGTCATCAGCAATAGTTCTTGAAGTTCCTCCTTGGAATTTTTAGGGAGCAGAAATATATAGAACTAGAGAATTTTCAGTAGTGTGTGATGTGTGTACCCTAGATAGTTACCAAGATGATTCATTTGGATATTGGAAGAATTACTGATGCCGTTTGTATTTACTTTTTATCTTTAAGATTTGTTTTTGATTTTGATTTTTTGTTTTTTTCTTGAGAGAATGAACATGAAGTTAGGTGGGTATGGAGGTAGAGAGGATCTGTGAGAAGGTATGGAGAGGGACATATGATTAAAATACATTTTATGAAAAAAATTTAATTAAAACTTCTTACTTTTATATACACAATAATAACAATGGAGTGATACATTGCAGGATGAGCATACTGCATTGAGAATGGAAGACATTAATATCAAGGATATGTGGAGATTGATGCTAGTGTAGAAGTCCAAAAAATGGGTTATGGGTCCATTGTAGGTCATTCATAGATACACTGCAAGAAAACTGGGTGACTTGTTGGCATAGTAAGCAGCAAGACAGTGCCACTTGGCATGGGTGGCTTTATATTTGGATACTGTAGTGGCACTGAATGGTGGTCCTAAAGGTATCAGGCTCTAACTCCTTGGTCACATTAGGTAAATGTTTTAAATGCAAAGTAACACAGGCTCTGAAAGACAATTGCCTATGTTCTATCTCATATGTGAATCCTAGCTTCAGTTGTTAATTTATTTGTATTGAATGTAGGATTGTATATTGTGACAGGAAACTAGGAATTGATGTGAGAAAGAAGAGGCCTTAAAGGGAGAGAGATGGTAATATAGGGAGTGTAAGAGAACACATGATTTGAAAGTGGAAGGGGTAATGCTGGAGGCAAAAGGTTTAAGCAGCAATGGTGAAATGGGGAGAGGATGAGCTGAGGGTCACTCAAAACTAAGGGTGCATGAAAATGCCTGCAGAAACCTGCTACTTTGTAAATTAATGGGACATTATAATTAAAAAGAAAAAATAATCACCTAAGATTACCTGGATGATCACTAAATGCCATTACAAACTTCCTCAGAGGAGACCTAAGGAGATTTGACACATGCAGAAGAGATAGTAAAATGAAGATATAGGCAGATATTGGTGCATTGCACCCATACACCAGGGAATGATGGCTACCAAAGCCTGGAAGAGACAAGGAATAGATTGTTCTCTAGAGACTGTAGGTTTTTATGATGAAAATTTTTAACCTAGTCTTCTAATCATAAGGACAACTCACAAAGTTAAAATAAGATGGGTCTGGTTATGATTTTGATATTCCAAATAGGTCATAGACAGATTTTTAGGCACTCTAGGCCAGAAAATTTAAACTCTGGAAAATATTTTGTGTTAGAGTATGTGTACTAAGAAGAGTTGAATCCCAGGTCTTGGCCAACTTGTTCTAAGAGAAGAAATTAGTGATTGCAAGAACAGCGAATGGCAGTGGCTCCTTAGAGGAGATAAAGATGAAAGAGCAATAAGAAGAGGTACCAGGCATAAAGTTTCTAGCCCACCTATATTCACAACAATTTTCTTTAGAATCATCCTTTGGGGTTTCATACTAATACTCAATTTTACGCTGTTAAGTTTTGCCAGCATGAAGGACCTTTGTAGTGTTAGGGCATTTTAGAGAAATTATGTATAATTCATATATTTTTAGTTATATATTTATATTTTATGCAGTTTTAAGCAAGCGGTCTACCATTGAGTATACCTCTAACTTTTTTATAGTTCTATTAGTTGTATTAGTATTCCTAAACAGTGGTAGTTTTTACTATTTGAAACTTTATATTAATAATAAAATCATATTGTTTGCATTGGTTATGCTTTCTCTACTTGGCAATGGGTTTCTGTGACTCATTTATACTCTTGTATGGTTCTAATTCAGTTTTCATTGCCATGTAACATTTAGTCATAATTTATCTATTCTATTGTTGAGAGTATTTCTAGCTTGGGACAATTATAACCAATGAATATTTTTATGTGTGTCCATCTATATCTATTTTTTTTGTGTATTCCTGGTTAAAGAAACATATTTTTCTGCATGTTGGCAGATTGTGCCGAACTGTTTCCCAAGTGGAGGTTGAGTCAGTTGATACTTCAGCATCAGCATGTGAGAGTTCCTGATTCTCTCTGTCCTTCAACACTTGGTATTGTAGGGCTTTGATTGTTTTGCCAAAATGATGTCGTATTTCATTGAGACTTAAATTTTTACTTTTTGAATTATTAATGACTTTAAGCTCTTTAAAGTACACATTGAAGTATGTATATATGTGAAATCTATTCTTTGGTTATTCAATCTGCCTTTTATTACCACAGTGCTTGGGATTAAGCCCAGGACTGCATGCATGCTAGGTAAGTGCTCTATCAATGAGATGTATAATCAGTTCACAATTCCTCCTTTAAAAGTTGCTACTTAAACCCACTATGTATTGTTTTACTTGTCTCTTCCTTACTGATCCATGCGAGTTTCTTTTCTGTATGGCATTATAACACCCACAGATATACTTTTCTACTGTTCAAATTCTATCTCAGATGAACAGAAGGTCTTTATTTTAATGTAGTCAAGTTATCTTATGGTATCTTTTTCTGGTTACAAAAGTAATACATGTTCATTACAGAAATTTTAGAGACACAGAAAGAATGAATAACACATGATTCAACCCCCCAAGGATCATCATGGTTAGCATGTTATATGATCATTCATTAATGATATTTATCACATGAAATTTTCTTTATGAAAGAAAATTAATAGTTGCATGCACAAATATTTACTGATGCAGAGATGCACACATGAGCCATTAGGACGAATATAGCTTGTTCAGTCAGAAACAGATAAGATTGTATGTGTGATACTTTGTCATATGGATTATGATATAGAAACCAAAGGAGTGCTTGCTTCTTCCTGGATGGGCTAGGAAAGACACTATCCTAGAGATTCTATAAGCCAAGCAGTAGGGAAGAAGTGAGTGTACAGTCAAGGGCTCTTAATGCATAATACAATTTCACATGATATGATGTAGTTAGAATGTGAGTTAAAAAAAAAGAATGTTTGACCAAGAAAAATTTACAGGACTGGGCAAGAGAAATGGATTGTGATGAGCTTTTGGGTAAAACTTTGGAGAATATAAGGTGGAGCTGTGTCTATGACCTGGGGTAACATGGATGGCAAAGGCATAGACTTCAGAGACAGACTAATCTACAAATCTGTATCTATCACACTGCACAAAACTCAAATTCAAGTGGATCAAAGACCTCAACATAAACCCAGCCACACTGAACTTGATAGAAAAGAAAGTGGGAAATACCCTCCACTGCATTGGCACAGGTGACCACTTCCTAAATATAACACCAGTAGCACAGACACTATGAACAACAATCAATAAGTGGGACCTCCTGAAACTGAGAAACTTCTGTAAGGCCAAAGACTTAGTCAATAAGACAAAACGACAGCCTACAGAGTGGGAAAAGATTTTTACCAACCCTACTAGTGACAGATGATTGATCTCTAAAATATATAGAAAACTCAAGAAACTAGAGCCCCAAACCTTTAATAACCCAATTAAAAAATGGAGTCCGAACTTCAAAGGGAATTCTCAGCAGAAGAAATACAAATGGCTGAAAAGCACATGAAAAAGTGCTCCACATCTTTAGCCATCAGAGAAATGCAAATCAAAACAACTTTGAGATACCACCTAACACCTGTTAGATTGGCTAAGATAAAAGACACTGATGACAGCCTATGTTGGAGAGGATGCAGAGCAAGGGGAACACTCCTCCATTGTTGGTGGGATTGTAAGCTTGTTCAGCCACCTTGGAATACAATATGGAGGTTTCTCAGAAAATTGAGAATCAATCTCCCCAAGGACCCAGCAATACCACTTCTGGGTGTATACCCTAAAAAGGCACAATCACACTCCAAAGGTATTAGCTCAACTATGTTCATAGCAGCATTTTTTGTAATAGCAAGAACCTGGAAACAACCTAGATGTCCCTCTACTGAAGAATGGATTAACAAACTGTGGTACATCTACACAATGGAATACTACTCAGCAGTAAGAAAAAATGATATCCTAAAATTCACAGGCAAATGGATGGATTTGGAGAATATCCTCCTGAGTGAGTTATCACAAACCCAGAAAGATAAGCAGGGGATGTACTCACTCATTTGTGGACTCTAAACAAAAAAAGCAAAAAGCAAAACATGTCCAAGCTGCATACCACAACCACTGAACAGCTTGAGATCTGAAACATCTTGGACTGGCACCTTGGATCCCTCTGCCTCCAGAGGAACACCTGAGCCGGTCTTGATGTTGTGGTGAGGAAACTGGATCTGCCAGGAGGGAATGCTGTAGTAAGCCATATTGGGACCTTGGGACCTTCTGCCCTTGCTGTAGAGGAGATGGGGAGATGTGGAGAAGAGAGAGTGACCGGAAGGGGTGGAAGGGGGAAGGGAGCTTGAACAAGGATATATACAGATAAAAAATATGACTTTATTATTAAAAAATAAATTATTAGTTAAAAAATAAAAAATAATAAAAAAGGAAAAATAAAAACAATTTCATCCTCTCTTTTCTCTCCTTCTAGGTCTGTTATTCACAGATAATTACTTTCAACAATTACAGCTGTTTCTGATGTCCTGTATTTATAACTTAAAAAAGATTTTTCTTTAAAAAGGAAGAGTCAGTTCTCTTTAAGTGTTGATAGGTTGACTACACTTCAGAGAGTAGTATTTGAGCAACACAAATTATACTCCAAGTTTAAAAAATGGAAGATCTAAATTCAAGTAATTTGGGAGGGTGAGGATGAACTAGGAGGGGTTTGGAGATGGAGGTGAATATGATCAAAATACACTATTAAATTTTCAATAAAATAATAAATTACTATTAAAATAACAAAATGTACTGGGCAGTGGTGGCCCATGCCTTTAATTCAAGCACTTGGGAGGCAGAGGCAGGCAGAGTTTGAGGCCAGCCTGGACTACAGAGTGAGTTCCAGGACAGCCAAGACTGTTACACAGAGAAACCTTGTTTGATGTGGAATGTCTTTCTGTACACTGTAAATATGCTTTATTACCATTTGTTAATAAAGAAGCTGATTTGGCCCATGGCAAGACAGCTTGGAGGCAGGTGGGAAATTCAAGCAGAGATAAAGATGAAGAAAGGCAGAGTCAGGAGAAGCTGCAGGCTTCCAGAAAGCAAGATGTAATGGAACACAGGT
Organism: Sigmodon hispidus; assembly: GCA_004025045.1. Lineage (NCBI taxonomy): Eukaryota > Metazoa > Chordata > Mammalia > Rodentia > Cricetidae > Sigmodon > Sigmodon hispidus. The sequence continues at coordinate 77,754 of PVIH01009235.1, read as the reverse complement.
AAAGCCATGGAACACATGACAATACAATAGATTAATAGAAATGGGTTGAGTTAAGTTATAAGAGCTGGTTAGTATGAGCCTGAGTCATAGACCAAATCTGTAATGAAATTTTAGCCTTGAGTAAATATTTTACTCTGAGTGTAAGTGACTACAGGTCTGAGGATGGAAGAGATTCCTCTGGACCTCAGACCTGGACAGCTCAGTAGGTTTCCAGCTACAAATATCAGGCAGTGGAAAAACTTTAAAAAGATTCTGAACACACAGAAAGAGAGCCACACTGGACTTCTTAGTCTCACAGTCTCATGCCAGCAGCAGCACAGAGACTTGTCTTTCAGCAGCTGCCTGGGAGATGTAGTGGGCCACCAGCCACTATGAGCTTAGCTGCATGGCTGATTTCTGCCCTCTCTCTTTTGGGCTCTTCATAGTACAAAGAGGCTTCTCCCAGCCACTGCTTTTGGGTTTGGGAGCACAGCTTGATACTTGGGGGAGGGACTTGGTCCTACCTGAACTGGATATGCCAGACTGAATTGACTCACATTGACATTCCTTGCCCTTTTCTCAGGAGTGAACAGTGGGTGAGGTGGGGGAGGGATGTTAGGGAAGGACTGGGAGAAAGGGTAATAGGGGGAGCAGTGCTAGGTCTGGGAAAAATTATTTTAAAATAAAAAGGGGAAAAACCCCACAGCTCTATGCTACTTAATTCTGCTTCCCTGAATTGAGGAGGTAAGTGTGATTCATTGGTACCTTTGCCATGTTGAAAAGCCCAGCAGGGCAGAATCAGCAGGATCTAGTCAAATAGTTTAGCAATTTAAAAATACTCCTGGTCAAAAAAAAAAAAGGTTAAAAATACTAAATAAACAGATGGAGAAAACCTCTATATGGGTTACAATGTATGTAAAAATGTATGTAGTTTTGGAAGAAAGAGAAAAAGGAGTATAGACAGTTATATAAAGAAAAATTTGAAAAAAATAAAGAGACAGTGAAAATAATATAAAAGAAATAGCCATGTAAACTAAATACAGTCTTGGTTATGTATATTATTGTGTTGTCTTTTAATTTTTTAACTGTTAATGAGCTAACTTCAGAAAGACATTTGATTGTAAAGGCTGCTTAGTTAAACCAACATATATATTAAAGGTATCTTGACTTTGAAATTTGGATCTAAGGACATGTTACTTTGGAAAAGAGCTTCTGCTTTTGCTTTCCCAGAAGATGAGAACATGTGGATTGCTTCCAGCTACACTCGTGTATGAAAACCAACCCACCAAATAAACAAGCAAAACACAAAATACTCTTTCTGAGAAAAAAGAGATTTTTTTTTTTAAAAAAAAAGTCATCACTTTTTGATATGTCTGTTAAATTTTTGCTATGGTAAAGGAGAATTTTGCCCTATCACTCACACAAACCTATGTATGTGCATACTCTATACACTCAGCTTTCCCTCATTTGCATATAGTTTTGCCACTATTTTCATAACTAGGGAAAATTTACATTATTATGATTATTTCAATATTGTTTACTACTAGGCCCAATTGTGTCTGTTGCTTCTTTTTTATATGGCTGGTTGTTTCTGTTGAAGTTACAATTGATCTTTTCTGGCACCTTTAAACTTTATTTTTTCTATATGCTCTACTAGATCTGTTGTATACCTATTATAATTCAATTCTTAACAGAAAAGTTGGCTATTGGTAGGCCTGCTGTGGTTTTCCTCCTGAAGGCCATCATCTCATTCTGATGGTGAGAGTTTAAGCTCCTTGTATATAGTTGATTAGTCTTCTTCCCCTACCTTTCTTGTTTCATGGAGTCTATATTTTTAAGTTTCTTTTTATTAGAAAAGATTTCCCCGTGTAACTTTCCAAGAAAAGGAATATAAGAAGTAAGTGACTGAAAAGACATAATTCTAAATGTACAATTGATTTTAATTTGGCTGCATTTAGAGTTCTCTTTCATACTGTTAATTGAAAAATAATTTTCCCCTTCGCATTTTGAAGACACTGCTTCATGGTCTTCCTGGATTTCTTGTTATAAAAGGTTATGCTATTCTGATCCCAATCCTTTTAGAATCTTATCTTTTTCTTGTTGTTCTGAATTTTCATATAATGCTTCCTACATTTGGCTGACCCTGGGTCTTCATATCTGCCCCTTCTGAACCAAGGTCTAAGTGTATAGAGTGATTGGCGCAAATGCACTCTGGGCAGAAATAGTTTGGCACTACATTTCCACTTCACTCTCTGGATAGTTCTTCCACACTTTAGACTTGGAGTTTAGCTATTTAATGCTTTTAAGGTGATTAAAACAATTTTATCTAGTTGTAAAAATTCTTTTTTTGATCTGCATCAGTGGAAACTAGTATTTGTATTCTCTTGAGTAGAGCATATTGGTTAGAATATTCAGTAAATACATGCTTAATTTTCAATACATTACTATATATATTAGTAAGTTTTATGACTCCAGTTCCTTCTCAGTTCCCTTTCTTACATGTTCAAAAAATTTCTTATCTAATAGGCACATTAATTTCTTTGAGTTGTAGTAACACAACGACTGGCTTCTAATCATTGTTTTTTAAGTGTAATGCAAATTTATTTATATGATGGATAACTTTATATGTTAACTTGCTTGAGGTAAGGAATGCTTAGAAAACTTGCAAAACATTATGGCTTAGTGTGTCTGTGAAGGCGCACCCCAAACAGATTAGCACTTGAATCAGTAGATCCAGTAAAGAATATCTAGCCTCACCAGTATACATGCTCAGTATCCAATTTGATGAGGACCCAGATAGAACAAAAAGACAGAGGAATGAAAAATCATCTTTTTCTTCTTGTAGTGGAACATTTGTCTTCATCTACCTTGGGATAATATAGCCTATGGTCCTCATCTTTCAGACTGTGGTACTTCCATCACTGTTCCTCCCTTCTTCCTTGTTTCTGTGGCATCAGAATAGGATAGAAGTCTATCACCAGTGCTCCTTGTTATTCAGCATACACAGAGTATATCCGAGGACTGCTTGATAAGTCTTACTTTAAGTCTTACCTTGGATATCTACATAATACTATCAGTGCTATTTCTCTGTGGGTGCCTAATCCAATTATTGGATTACTTGGTAGTGTTTTGAAAACAGTGAGCTTGTTCTTAAGGAATAATACATAAACCCAGGTTGAATTTAAATGACATGTAAAGCAAGATTGGAGCTGAGGAAGTGGTGGTTCTGATAGTAGACCCTCCTAGGTCTAGTAGCAAAAAGGGATAGATGTTCACAGTATGATTAGATGATAGACTTAGGGATAGAACACAAAATGTACCTCTGAGTGTGAGTTAATGTGAATCTGGTACTTGTTATATGCCACATCTGTGCTACAGTTACTACATAGGCTATTTCTTTTCAATGAGGTGCTAGAGGGGAAGAAAACTGAAGACACCAACATTAAACTATTTCCTAATTTTATATTGCTGGTGATAGGTAAGTTCCTTTAGTGCTTAGGCCTACAACTGTTTCCAAAAGCTAGAGTCAAGGGGAGTTATATGTACAATCACCACATCTGACATTTGGTGAGGAAGTCACATCTCAAGTCATAAACAGAGCAAAGAAAAATTTAAAAAACAATGTCTATTAAACACCTCTTTGGAGCTCCTAACAAACAACAGAATGTATTCATTTGAATTTCATAGTTTGGGCCAATGCATAACCTCTATGAAGCCCTGTAAAATGGTTAAATGCCAGGCATGAGCAATGGGGAGACTTGGATCATCATCAGATTGGATAATTATCACTCATAATTATTGTCAGCATATGGGGTTCATTTTTATTGTGACAAAAGGGGGAGTTATGGCTTATAGGTCGTTTCTTCTTGGAAATCTCCATAGCAATAAACACTTGTAATTTGATTTAGTGTAATCCTGTATTCTGGCACTGGGCAGGATTTGCACCACAGAATCTGAGTGAAAGAAATGACAAATGCAGAACGAAGTATTTGTTGGTTTAATCTGTCTTGTAGAAATATTTTGGCTTTCAAAGGTTAAAGACTTCAGCTGTTACAGCACGGCTTGGAGGTAAGGAGCTGGCTCCCAGGAGAGCTACTTGCTGATAACAACAGGACGGGCTGGCTTTGCCTTTTTAAAAACACCACAGCTAAACCCTGGACTATACTGCCTCCTCACTATTTTTTTGTTCATTGGCAATTTTCCCCTTGAAATGCTATCATCTAATTCTCCCACATGCTTTACCCAACCATGTGTTGAACTGCTAAATACTGCTTCAACTAAAGCTATCATTCAACATAGAATGATCTCTATGCAGCCTCCAAAGACTAGAACAAAATTATCTCTAAACTCCGAGGCAAATAGCCTCAATGATTTTGCTTATGACAGTTTGAGGTAAAGTCAGAAATCATATGGTAAACTTTCAGAAACTCATTGTTGGCATATATTTTGTCTTGCTAGAACTTTTTTTTTTACCCCTTCCATGGACTATAATAGTGATATTCTTTAGATTTGTGCTCAGATTTTTAGCATCACCAAGCATAATTCTTGGAGCTTCATATACATCCATTTAAAAAGTACAGCAAACACCATATAAAGAAAGCAATAATCACTCTGTTTCATGGGAAGAACCTATGACCGAGGTATTTTTAATTGCTATCACTTAGCATTCCATCAACCAAGTCCAATCTGGCTTCAGGGTCTGTGAATTTCCTATTTTAACTCAAAACTTTGGTGTCCATTTGAAATAATTTTCTTGCCAGGAATATTGCAGGCTGAGATCATTACTGAAATAATTGACTCTCTTGGGAGTTTGCTCTGGGGAGAACTGCTCCTGCAGTTCCTGACTGGGAACTGGCAAAGGAGCACATTTTCCTATTACAATATTTCTTTTGAGGAGGACAAAAGAACCAAACCGTGTTTATCAGTTGTGGTTCCAATGAGGAACTGAATACATAACAAAAACTGTAGCCAAATTAAGAGTATTTTTTAAATTATTTGATTCTTGCTTAGAGATTGATTTCATTATTTGGAAAATAATGACTTAATGCCTGTTTTTTTTTTTTTAAAAAAAATATTTATTTTTATTTTATGTGACTTGGTGTTTTGCCTGCATGTATAACTGTGTAAGGGTGTCAGATCTTGGAACTACAGACATTTGTTAGCTGCCATGTGGATGCTGGGAATCGAACTGAGGTCCTCCGAAAGAACAGTCAGTGCTCTTTAACTGCTGAGCCATCTTTCCAGCCCACTTAATGCCTGTTAAATGCAAGGCATACTTATACCATTAGAGATGTAGGGGTAAGAAAGATAGATAACATCCCTCTACCCTCACAGTGCTTCTTTTCTAACAGGAATATAGAAGAAGTATACCACTGAAACATGAATTCTAGTTTGTATTTAATGAAAACTCAGTCAGAGCCAGACATCATGGAAAGCTGGAATATCAGAGAGAAAAAACAGACCACAGTCATTTCTTACCCAGCCAACTTCTCAGGGTAAAAGCTATCTTCCAGCTTCCTCAGCCTCGCTCCTTGTCACTTCAACAAAATGCTCCTTGTTGCTTCCATAGAATAAATTTTTGTCTTCCTATGCCTGTCTTAAATATCTTCTTTGCCAGTTGTTTCACTTCTGGGTTCTACTCTGCAGCATATTCTAAAGTTAAGACTACAAGGTGTGGGCTACTACTATTTGGTAGTTAGGCCTTGAACTCACAGAAACACAGAAAGATCTCTGTCTCTGGGGTTATGGGATTAAAGGCATAGGTCATCACTCCCAGGCTCCTATGCTGTGATTAAAGGCTGAGTTACCACACTTTGACCCTCCTGGCTTGACTGTGGGTGGATCTGTTGTCTGATATTCCAGACTAGTTTTATTAATTATAAAATATATCACCACATACCACACTCAAAATAAAGACTTGAAAATATATGGCATATTAAGTGATTATAAATGAGATTATAGTATAAGTGATTATAAATGAGATTATAGTATAAGTGATTATAAATGAGATTATAGTAGCATTTAGCTTCTGCTTCAGTACTTCCTTCAAACTGACTTTGTCTTTGCCTTTTGGAACACCTAAATAACCAAATACTTATTTCTGTGTCATTTCTGGGATCCTAGACTATGTGATCAATTATGTTACCATTAAATATAATGAAAATAACAGTAAAATAAAATAGGCATACTATTTGGACTTATTAATATTTAGCTTCTCTGGCAGTTTAGAAAATACAATTTGCTTCTTAAATTTGGTGCAGTATTGACATCTTGGTGTTTCTCTAACAAGGCTCCCCAGGCTGGATGGCCTGAATTGGCAGAAATATGTTGTCTTACAGTTGTGTAAGTTAGAAGTCCAAAATGAAGCTGTCAGTAATTGATTCTAAGCCTTATGAGGAAGAATCAGCCCCATGGCCCTTTCCTAGGTTCTGCTAGTCTCCAGGCTACAAGTCTTTGCAGGTAGAGTAACTTCCTCACATCTTTATATCATATTTTCTCTATTGCTATCTGTCTCTGTGTCCAAATATTCCTTTTAAAAATTTAACCAGTTATAATAAACTAAGACTCATCATAATGGCTGCATCTTAACTTCGTTATCTGTAAAGACCCTATTTCCAAATAATCATGTGTAATGGGCCCAGGGATTTAAGACTTTAACATATCTTTTGAGGGGGATTAAAATCGACCTATAGCAGATGTCGATATATTTGAATTATATTATCAGTTTAAATATCTATTTAAAACCTCAAGAGTAAGATGGTTAGAGAAGCTTTAACCTGCAGCAGATGGAAACAAACACAGAGACCCACAATCAGACATTGCACACACACACACACACACACACACACACACACACAGAGGGAGAGAGAGAGAGAGAGAGAGAGAGAGAGAGAGAGAGAGAGAGAGAGCGCTCTTTTGGAACATACAGCTCTAAAGGGATGTCTCTATAAAAATCCCAAGAAGAGAGAGTGAGTGGGAAGGGGAAGGGAGTCTGAACAAGGAGATACATGGATAAAAAATTATGTCTTTATTCATAATAATAAAAAAGATCAGAGGTGAAATCAAATAAAAATAAAACATTTAAGCCTAACCAAAAAAATGTATTTATAAACATGGAAAATTACTATTCAAAGAACAAAAACATAGGCCTTAGAATGAATACACACACAGAGAGACACAATCACACACACAGACACACACACAGACACACACACACACACACACACACACACACACATCTTTATATTTTCAAGCCAGAGCGAGTCTTGTAACTCATAGAGGTCTTCCACAGTCTTCTTACTAATTTTTAATCCATTTCTATTAATAATGCTAATTAGATTAGGCAAGTTAAAAAAAAAAGATCACAAAAAACAGACAAGATAAAAATCCCTCCCCTCAGAGCACAGGGACACTGTGGAAGAGGAGGTAAAAGGAGTGTAAGAGTCAGAGGGGATGGAGGAGAAAGCTCAAATTAATTCAGAGAGACTGAAGCAGCAAGTATGGGGCCTACATGGGTCTGCACCAGGTCCAATGTGTTTTGGAATATTTGTTGAACTATGCAAAGATGTGTTGCATTTGTTCAACTATGTAAGGACATGTTACATTTGTTTAATTATGTAAAGATGTGTTGCAGTTTTGCATTGCATGCCTAGGGCACCTGATTGCTTTGGTGGGCAATAACAAGGGAGGAGGCAAAACTTCTGGGCAGGGAGAATAAGTAGGAGGAGGAGTGTAGGCTTGGGAGAGAAGAAAGGGAGAAAGAAAAAGAGAAAATAGGGAGATGTCAGCGGCCAGCCAGCCACACACAAACGAAGCAAGAAAGTAGGAAATACAGAACAAAAGAAACACTAAAAAGCCCCAAGGCAAAACATAGATGGATAGAAGTAGGTTAAATTAAGTTAAAAGAGCTACTGGGACAAACCTAAGCTAAGATCAAACATTCATAATTAATAATAAGTCTTCATGTCTTTATTTGGAAGTTACTTGCCAGCCAAAAGAAAATTCAAACTCTATTAGAGCTTTCAGCTTAGTATTTTTATGGCACTCCACAGTGTGTCAGTGACTGGGTCTCTGATTCTTATTTTATTTAAATTTTTGAAAATTTATTTTACATCCCAGCCACAGATATTCCTCTCACTCCTCCTTCTGCTCCCTCCCAACCTCCCCTCTCCTGGTCCACTCCTCCCACGGAGAGTCAGCAAAGCCTGGTACATTCAGTTGAGGCAGGACCAGGTCCCTGGGTCTCTGATTCTTGTGTTTGCTCTTGGACCCTTTTCCCTCTGATGGTTTGCCTTGTCCAACTTCAATTTGAGTATTTTTTCTTCATATTCTATTTTATTTTGTTATGCTTTGTTGCTATCTTTTTAAAGCCTGTTCTTTTCTTTTTTCACAATTTTTTATTATGAATAAAGTCATATTTTTTAATCCATGTATCCCCTTGTTCAAACTCCCTTCCCCATCCCACCCATCCCAGTCTATTCTTTTCTAACGACAGAAAAGGGGAGTGGATCTGGATGAGAGAGGTGGTGTACAAGAAATGAATCTATTTTTAATAAAAGGGAAAAAGAAAAACAAAATGTAAAAGACTAAGATAGTAAAGCAATTACTGATGAATTTAAGTGTCTCATTTCTCTCATATAAGCTAACTATTACAATCTTTCAGCTATACCATTTTTTATATACCCAAAGGACCCTAATTTCTACTACAGAGACATATTTATAGCTACTGTATTCATAGTAGTTAGCGGAACAGTTAGGAATCCCTTAAATAATAAATAGATAGTGAAAATATAATATCCATACCTTCTGAAATTTTATTCAGCTGCAAAATGAAAATTATGAAATTTATAAATAAATGGATGGAACTGGAAGACATTATATGGAGTGAAGCAACTCAGATCAAGAAAGAACAAGTCTTTCGTAATCACTTATATGTGTTTCTTAGTGTAGAAAATTTACATTTGTGTGTTTAACTTGGAGTAACTGTAGACTCTAGGAAAATAGAAAGGAGCCATTGGTGAAGAGGGGGAAGAAAGATCTTAAGGGAGGGGAGATAGTAGAACAGAGGTAATATGATGGTAAAGGGGGGAATATTGGGAGGGGAAATTTTAGTGGAGAGTGATGAGGGTAGGGTGAAGAATAGAGTCTTGATAACTAACACTAAAGATGTTTGAAATAACTACATGGTAACCTACTGTTTTATTCTCATGGGTATATTGGTGACCTAAATGCTACAGGGGAAGCCTATCGCTTGAATGGATTTAAGGCTGACTCCACAGGAGAAAACACATGGCTGACACTGTAAATCTGACCATGAATAACCTATGATGGGGGGGGGGCTGACAGGTCCCAGGAGTTAACCTATTGAATGAACAAACTGCCATCTACATTCACAAAATTAATATTCATAGATTAGTTCAGCTTTCCGACCTTATCAGAAAAATTTCTTTCTGCAGTGGTAAGTGCTCAAAACAGAAACTCACAACTGGTCAGAGTGCCGAGAATAACTATTTGTGGTGCTCAGCTGTAGTGCTCAGCTACAAATGGGACATAGGTATCACACTCCTTTTCCCCAAGACTCAGGAACCATCATCATAGAAGATACAGAAAGACTGTAAAAGCCAGAGGTTAGAGAGAACTGGAGCAAAGCAGTGTCTTCGGAACATGACATGCTGGTTATGCTTATGAACACACAGCAGCTGTGATAGCTTTCATGAGACCCATACAAGACCAAGACAATCAATGTTCTAGAATGGATGGTGGAGGAACTCACAAGCCTCCACTTTTAGCTGGGGAGGTATGAGCAATTGATGGCTTTTAGGGGAGAAGACTCAGTTTTGTTTAAGGGCATGATGCTTGATTGATCAAATATGATGGCCCTAGAGTATATGGGCAGCAAAAAAAAGACTTGGTGAGTGAAGCTTCTTTGATGAGGGGGTGAGAGCTACATTTATATGTGGATATAAGTTTTAGAATGTAGTTAGTAATTATGTTGGTTTAGTAAAATGTTAGTAGTAGGTTTTCCTCTGAGATCCATGATGTTATTAGCCCCAGGTAGTTCCAGGTTTCCAATACCAGATATAATATTTCCCCCTGTTGAGTGGGGCCTTAAGTCCAAATAGATGGCTGTTGGTTACCACTAAAATATGAGTATCACTATTGCACCATTAGGGATATCTTGCCATGCTGGTCATGGTTGTAGTTCACAAGCATCACAGCTGGATAAGGCTATTGATTGTTTTTCATCACTTAGCATCTTGCATAGTAATTTCTGGTGCTATCAAAACTAGACCAGTTATATAGCAGGTTTTCTTTGGGCCACCAATCAGCTCCCAAGTAAAGACATGGAGACTTATTACTAGTTATGGATGCTCAGCCTTAGCTTAGGCTTTTCCCACTCACTCTTATATAGTTTTTCTTCTTATAACTTATTAAACCTGTTTCTCTTCATCTATGTTTTTGCTTTGGGGATTTTTAAAGTTTTTTTCATTCTGTGTATTCTACTTTCATTGCTTCCTCCATATCTGTTTGTCTGGCAGCTGCCTGGCTGGCCCCAGTGTTTCCCTCTTTTTCTCCCTGTTCTCTCTTTTCTCTCAAGCCTAGAGTTCTCCTCCTACTTTTCTTTCTTCCTGAAAGCCCTGCCTATCCCTCTACTGACTAGGTATTGACATTCAGCTTTTTATTAGACCAATCAGGTGTCTTTGGCAGGCAAAGTAAAACATCAACGCATCCTTACATGTTTAAACAAATCCAGCATCAACAAAAGAAACATCCCTCTACATAGTTAAAATAATATTCTGCAACATAAACAAATGTTTAAACAAATCCAGCATCAACAAAAGAAACATCCCTCTACATAGTTAAAATAATATTCTGCAACATAAACAAATTTTTACATATACACACAAATATATCTTCACATATTTAAAGCAATATTTCACAACAGAGTTACTTAGACTACTATAACAACAATTCAGATGGAGATTTCTCACATCAGGTACTGGGCAAAGAAGCTTCTCTTTCCATTATAGAAAACCACAAATGGACACACTACAGTAATCAATGGATTGCAGGAAGCCTGGCCTATAATCCACAATGCAACTCCTATACCCAAGGCTCAAGGAACATCATGGAAGAGTGGAAGGAAAGACTGTAAGAGCCAGAGGACCAAGATCTCTGATGTGAGACTATCTCCTAGAAATGGCGATCTAAAGAACACCTGACAAATGACAGTATCAATATACATGTTAATATGGAAGAAGGGCACTCTCGTAAGGTCTTGTTCCTAGACAAACAAAAACATTACAGGCAGCTAATGGCAGCTGAGCGAAGAAAAATTAGTCTCCCTCAAGGATGAGCTTCCTGATTGGTTATGCAATACAGAGTATTCACCCCTGAAACCATAAACCACAAGTGACAAAAATGGACTTGTAGTCAGAAGTTTCTCTGTCCTGCCCAATTGGTCCTAAAGCCATTAAGTCCCAAATAAACATACAGAGGCTTACATGAATTACAGTTTGATTGATCTATGGCTCAAATTTATTACTTGCTAACTCTTATACTTTAAGTCAACCTATATTTCTATTTCTGTTTAGCCACATTGCTTGGTACTTTTTTGCTCAGTGCAGCATTCTCAACTTCTTCCCTCTGCATCAGGTTGCATCTCTGCTCTGCTCTTCCACTTCCCAGAATTCTTCTAATCTGGTTGCCCCACCTCTACTCCCTGTCTAGTTACTCAACCAATCAGCAGTTTATTAAATCAATAGGAATGACAAATATTTACAATGTACAAGAAGCATAATCCCACAGCATGGACTTGGTGGGTTGTATTTATTTGTTCATATATATGTAACAACAATAATCCAAGAAAAAGAGTATATCAATTTGAGAGTGGTGAGCATGGGAGAGTTTGAAAGGAGTGGATATTGGAGGAGCTGGAGGGGAAAAAGAGAAGGGGGAAGTGATGTAATTATATTTTCATTAAAACTATAAAAAATTCCCAAAGGATAAAATATATTTGAAAAGTCTTTCAAATAGTGAAATAGGGATATTGATAGATAATTATAAACTAAAAGCATGTTGATAATTTTAGGAAGATCATTAGATATCCTTGGCTAGAAAATTTTAAAGATGTAATCAAAAATATAAAACAATATAGATTTTATTATAGTAGCATCATGTGTGATATTTATCAAATTGTTGGGCTTGCTAACTTCACATTACCAGGTAAAATATTCTTTAGAATGGCATGAAAAATCAGCTCTTATGGCATCCCAAGAGACAAAATATTTTTAAAGGATGGAGCTTTATTTGATTCAGATATTCCAAAGGGAGTCTGTCACTTTTAAGACTCTAAAATTCCTGGGCTGACTCAGTGGATTGAATTAGTAGTCTTAGTTCTTCAGTGTTTAATTTTTGAATTGGCAATAAATTTGTTTTGGTGAACAGGAAGTAAGGGCATTTAAAATATTCCACTGAATATTCTACAATGGCATAGAATTATTTCAACTAGAAGCCACTTAAAAATCAACAATTGGGGGAGGAAAAACTGTGACCAGAATATATTGTATAAAAATATTTATTTCCACTAAAAGGAAAATAAAAGAATCAACAGTTGCATGAAAAGTTCTCTGCCCTTCCCTTAGATGCCTAAAATTTTGGGTAAAATTTTTCTCAGTGAAAGTGTAAAATCCATCTCCTTTCCTATATCACACTTCTCCAATGGTGCTTCTTTTTTTGCAGCAGATGGAGGCTATTACAGAGAATCACAACTGGTCAAAGTGCAGAGAAGAAGTGACTCTTAGAGCTGGAGATAGAGAGCCAGTGCTGAGATGAGTCTGTATAAACAAACTTTACTAATTGACCCTTGTCTTTATTTGTTTCCCTCATATATTTCCTAGTCATGCTCTCACAATTTACTGGAGCCCAATTCCTCGTTCCCTTGGCTTATCTCTTCTCCATAATTTATTACCTTTTATTTAGCTGCTATATGAGTCCCTGAGTCCAATTACAGTTTTAGTTTTCACTTATCTCCTATGAAGCCCTTGTGTACTTAGAAATTAAAAATTAACAAAATTTGTGAGCCTTTCCCACCATAGCCTATCAGTTTATTAGTTTAATTTGTAGTCCTTAACACTGAATAAAATAGGGTAGAGGAAGTTCCCCAGCCTAGAAGTGTTAATGAAAATGATTCAAGAAAATATTTGCAGTATGTTCATAGCATTCGCTTTTGCCTCCTTTAAATTCTACCTCTCACCTTGAAAAGAATGTATTTCACGCAGGAAGGGCAGAGCCATGTGGAACAGAGTTTAACCTAATTTATAGCCATGAATAGAAATTATGGAACATGAAACAAGGCTGCCCTGTAGATATTGGCGTTAGAAATAATACTGTTGTGTGTCTTTAAATTTGCATAGATGATTATTTTGGAGCACTATCATAGCAATAGTTACCTGATAGGATTGTTATTGAAGAATATTTATGTATTGGGCTAGAGAGATGGCTATGTGGACAAAGTGCTTGCTGAGCAATGGAGTTCAGATCCTAAGAACCCAAATAAAAGTCAGGAGTGTTAGATACATCTGTAACATCAGTGTTAGAAGTGTGGAAACAGGAGGATCTCAGAGGAATCACTGACCTTAGCTAAAATAGTGAAAATCAGATACTTTGAGAAATATGTCACAAAATGTAAGGTGAAGACTATAGATGAAGATATTCAATGTCAGTCGCCAGACCCAACAAGCATGCACAATTATGTGTACAAACTCATAGCCCCTATACATTTGAGAATATGTAAGCATCACTGCAATAATCCAACAAACTGAAATCTTGCTTTGGTTGAATTTCTTGACTTCGTCATTTCCAGGCCTCCAAGCTGACCATGAGAAAACTTTTTATCTTTTGGAAAAAGAGAATGGTAACTATTTTTTTTCTATAAAAGCAACAGCAATTTTCTTTTTTTACTTTGACTTTTTGTGCTATTTCCAATGACATGTCTTTATTAGGGGTTTTCCTTTTTCAGAAAGTGATCATCATCAGCTACTCATGGGCAGCTATTTTTTAAAGGATTGATCAAATCCACTGGTGAGTTGTTCACAGTGTGCTAGATTCACTGCCTTTTAGACTTCAGGGGCTTTGTGCTTCTCAAGAGCACATCTTGATTACTTAAGACTTGTGATTCTCCACTTTTTCTGTGAAAGAAACTGCTTCTGAGTAGAGTACAAAATAAAAGAAGAAAATGTATCTTGTTTCCTTTGATTCTCCAGGATGGGTTTGAACAACACATTCCAGTCTTGATAAAAGGAGGAGAGAGATTTCGTTAATCTGTTTCAGATTCATGAGGAGTTGCAGTATGAAATGTTCAATCTCCCAAGCAAAGGAAGAGCTGCATCTGTTACTGGCAGGCCATTGAATGATGCGGATACATGGAGCTTTAGTTTGCCAAATCAGTCTGCATAACTGATAATTTTCCAATGTATTATGTGGAGGTGATGAATTTCACTGTTGTATCAACACTTCTGTAATGCTGTTCTAAGACATTTACACTCATTTAAGCAACATTACACATACCGTATCAATTTTGAAAACTACAGGGAAACCTACTACTTTCTAAGCTCCCTTAACAAATATAGTTTAATTGGAGTCATCTCACATGGAGGGGGAATAATGCTACACACTGGAAGCTGTAGCCTACCAAACACAAACCCAGTGCCAAGAAATGAATATTTTCCTCCAAGTTGTTGGTCAGGAAGGTCCAAGAACCTGATACCCCCAAACAATAATAAACTATTGTTCTTGGTTACCTGCCAGAACTTGAGGGTAAGATGGGATTGCTGAAGATGCCTCACACATTCCTTATAGGAATTGTAGAAATCAAGCTGGGACTGACCAGAAAGCCTCCCTGATAATGGCTAGCTCTCATAATGTTGGATAGTGCTAAATGTAATCTGTCCATGAGTGTAATCTTGCGGGATAATCAATATCTGTCTAATTATACTTAGATTCCACTCAATAGGAGCAAGCTTCATGCTTAGTACTGGAAATCTAGGCAAGAATGGATAGCTGGAGAGATCAGAGACACTAAAGAAAAACCTAGTACTATTGTTTTGCTAAATTGATATATCTGTCTTATAAATACTTATTCTTATACACAGAGATGATTGAAGACTTCTCCCTCATCAAAGAAGTTGTTTTTTTTTTTTAACATATGGAGAGTATTACTCAGAATCACAACTGGTCAAAGTGGAGAGAATAAGTAATGGAGGAGTGCCCCACCCCAAATGGGCTATCTGTAACATAGTTTCTTCTTCCATCCAAGACTGAGAGGACATTATGGAAGAAAAGCTAGAAAGATTCTAAGAGCCAGAGGACTGGAAGAACATCAAAGATTGCAAAAAAAAAAAAAAAAAATTAGTATCTTCTGGACCTGACAAGGCTTTTGTGTCCATGGACTATCAAAATTATGAGTGCTTGCATAAAACTTGCAAGACTACATCAATCAACATTCTAGCACGGATGGAGGAAGGCTGTACAAGGTCTCACACCTACTTGAATAGTCACAAGCAGTGAACAGCTGATGAGGGATGTTTATACCCATGTATGTGGAGGAATTTACATTCAGTTACTAGGTAAAGGACCTGAATTTCTCGAAATACAGTCTCAATAATTGGTTAAGATTTCTCAATGTCTTTTATTAACATGAATTTATTACATAGAACAGTGGGTTTCCTTATGACATTTTATACATGTACATCATATATTTTAAGCATATTCATCCTTTACTCCTTATCCTCTCCTGTTCCCCTCTGCTGCTAATCTTCCCAAATAAGACCATCTTCCAATTTCATGTTCATTTTTTTCTTTGTCTTTTGGGGATTATGGTATAATTATATCATTTCTTCCTTCCTCTCAAATCATCCCATGTATTCCTTCTTTCTCTTTTTCAAATTCATGACCTCTTTATTTATTTACTATTGTAACATGGATATCTGTATGTGTATATATTGATATATTTTAAAACTTAACTTATTCAGCCTGTATAATATTACTTGTTTTTGTGACTAGTTCTATGTCAACTTGACACAAGCTAGAGTCATCACAGAGGAAGAAGCCTCAGTTGAAAAAATGCCTCCATGAGATTTGGCTGTAGGGTTTAAGATTAGTGATCAATGGGAGAGGGCTTAGCCCACTGTGAGTGGTGTCATTTGTGCGCTGACAGTCCTGAGTTCTATAAGAAAGCATGCTGAAGGCTGGAGGGATGGCTCAGCCGTTAAAGGCTTGGCTCACAACCATAAATATAAGAAAGCATGCTGAACTGGCCGCAAGGATCAAGCGAGTAAGCAGGACCCCTCCAAGGTCTTTGCATTGCTCCCTCCCACAGGATTCTGCCCTGTGTGAGTCCCTGCCCTCACTGCTTTTGATAATGAACTGTTATACGAACTGTGAGTGAAATGAACCCTATCCTCCCCAGCTTGCTTTTGGTCATGGTGTTTCATCACAGTAACAGTAACTCAAACTAAGATAAGTTGGTATCTGGATAGTGGAGTATGGCTGGGAGACCTGACCATGTAGTTTTCAGAGGAATGGGAAAGGACCTTGGAACTTTGGGCTAGAAAAGCCATTAAGTGTTGAGACCTCAGTGGGATGTTTTATTGGATCTTGGAAGATAAGAATGTTGAGAGCAGAGCAGATGATGGAGGCCTGGCTTGGGAAGTTTCAGAGGGAAGATTACAGACTCTACTGGGAACATTTGTTATTTTGAATTAAGATTTTATGGTTTTGATTAGATGGGACTGAATAATTAGCTGTGATTAACAAGATACCAGAACTTCTCAAGTGAAACCTTTGCTTTGCTGAGATACTTGATGCTGGTCAGCTGGAGCTAAGACATTAGCAATGCTTCTGAAAAGACCAGACCAGCATCACTGAGGGAAAAATTTCTGTGAAGTGTTTACTGAGTCAGCACACAGTAGCTTTACCAGAGATGGCCAAGATGTTTAGGGGTTGTGGTTTGCAGCTTGGGTGTTCTTTGCTTTTTGTCTAAAGTCCACTAATGAGTGAGTACATCTTGTGCTTATTATTTCTGAGTTTGTGATACCTTGCTCAGGAGGATATTCTCCAAATCCATCCATTTGCCTGCAAATTTTAGGATGTCTTTTTTTTTCCCTGAGTATTACTCCATTGTGTACTACAGTTTGGTAATCTGTTCTTCAGATGAGGAACATCTAGGTTGTTTCCAGGTTCTTGCTATTATGAATAATGCTACTATGAACATAGTTGAGCTAGTGCTTTTGGGGTGTGAATGTACATCTTTAGGGTATATGCCTAAAAGTGATATTGCTGGGTCCTTGGGGAGATTGATTCCCAGTTTTCTGAGAAACCGCCATACTACATTCCAGAGTGGCTGAAAAAAGCTTAAACTCCCACCAACAATGGAGCAGTGTATCCCTTGCTCTGCATCCTCTCCAGCATAAGCTGTCACCTGTGTTTTTGATGTTAGCCATTCTGACAAGTGTAAGGTGTTATCTCAAAGTTGTTTTGATTTGTATTTCTCTGATGGCTAAAGATGTGGAGCACTTTTTTATGTGCTTTTCAGCCATTTGTATTTCTTTTGCTGAGAATTCCCTTTGAAGTTCTGAACTCCATTTTTTAATTGGGTTATTAAGGGTTTGGGGCTCTAGTTTCTTGAGTTTTCTATATATTTTAGAGATCAATCATCTGTCGCTAGTAGGGTTGGTAAAAATCTTTTCCCACTCTGTAGGCTGTCGTTTTGTCTTATTGACTAAGTCTTTGGCTTTACAGAAGCTTCTAAGTTTCAGGAGGTCCCACTTATTCATTGTTGTTCATAGTGTCTGAGCTACTGGTGTTATATTTAGGAAGTGGTCGCCTGTGTCAATGTGTTGGAGGGTATTTCCCACTTTTTTCCTATCAGGTTCAGTGTGGCTGGGTTTATGTTGAGGTCTTTGATCCACTTGGATTTGAGTTTTGTGCAGGGTGATAGGCTTGGATCTATTTGCATTTTTCTACACACTACCACCCAGCTATGCCAACACCATTTGTTAAACATACTATCTTTTTTCCATTGAATATTTTGGGACTGTTTGTCAAAGGTCAGGTGTTCATAGGTTTTTGGGTTAATGCCCAAATTAATTCTATTCCATTGATCCACCATCACCAGGTTGTTTTTATTACTGTAGCTCTATAGTATAACTTGAAGTCAGGAATGGTGATGCCTCCTGAGGTTCTTTTGTTGAGCAAAATTATTTTGGCAATCCTGGCATTACTGTTATTCCAAATAAAACTGAGTATTATTCTTTAAAGGTCTGTAAAAAATTGTGTTGGGATTTTGATGGGAATTGCATTGAATCTGTAGATTGCTTTTGGTAAGATTGCCATTTTCACTATGTTGATCCTACCTATCCAGGAACATGAAGGATCTTTCCATTTTCTGATATCTCCTTCAATTTCTTTCTTCAGAGAATTAAATTTTTTTGTCAAATATATCTGATACTTCATTGGTCATAGTTACACTGAAGTATTTAATGCTATTTGCAACTATTTTAAAAGGTGATATTTCCCTTATTTCTTTTTCAACCCTTTTGTCTTTAGTGTATAGGAGGGCTACTAATTTCTTTGAGTTAATCTTGTATCCTGCTACATTGCTGAAGATGTTTATCAGCTGTAGAAGTTCCCTGGTTGAATTTCGTGGGTCATTTATATATGCAATCATGTGTTCTGCAAATAGAGGTAGTTTCACTTCTTCTTTCACAATTTGTATTCCCTTAATCTCCTTTCATTCTCTTATTGCTTTAGCTTAAAGTTTGAGAACTATGTTGAATAGATAAGGGGAGAGGGGACATCCTTGTTTAGTTCCTGATTTTTAGTGGGATTGTTTTGAATATTTCTCCATTAAGTTTGATGTTGGCCATCAGCTTTTTGTAAATCACCTTTATTATATTTAGGTATTTTTCATGTATTCTTGATCTCTCCAGGACTTTTGTCATAAAGAAGTGTTAGATTTTGTCAAAGGCTTTTTCAGATTCTAAGGAGATGATCATGTGTTTTTTTTTTCCTTCAATTTGTTTATATGATGGATGACATTTACTGTTTTCCATATGTTGAACCATCGCTGCATTTCTGGGATGAAGCCTACTTGATTGTGGTGAATGACTTTTTTTTTTCTTCAGATAAACATAATAAAAATTTTAATGAGAGAGCATGAAAATAATTCTTCAGAGGAAATATCAACATAAATATAGACTAAAAACATTGATTTTACAAACAACTTGATATCTATAAGAAATTTTAAGCACATTTTAAATCTATTTTTTTTCCTTTTTTTCTTTATTTTGTATTTATCAAAGAAATTGTTGGATTCGGTTCGCCAGAATTTTGTTGAGAATTTTTGCATCAATGGTCATGAGGGAAATTGGTCTGTAATTTTTCCTTGTTGTGTCTTTGAGTGGCTTGGGTATGAGGGTTATTGTGGCCTCACAAAAAGAATTTGGCAATATTCCTTCAGTTTCTACTGTTTGGAACAGTTTGAGGAGTACTAGTGTTAGCTCTTCTTTGAATGTCTGGTAGAATTCTGCACAGAAACCATCTGGGCCTGGGCATTTTTTATTTGAGAACTTTTTAATGACAGCTTCAGTTTCCTTTGGTGTTAGAGGACTGTTTAAGTCTTCAATCTGATCTTGATTTAATTTTGGTAAATGCTACCTGTCCAAAAAGCTGTCCATTTCTTTTAGGTTTTCCATTTTTTTGGAGTATAAATTTTCAAACTATGACCTGATAATTCTCTGAATTTCCTGGGATCTGGTGTTATGTCTCCCTTTTCATTTCTTATATTTTAATTTGGATACCCTCTCTCTGCTTTTTGGTTAGTTTGGATAAGGGTTTATCTATCTTGTTGATTTTCTCAAAGAATCAACTCTTCGGTTCATTGATACTTTGTATTGTTCTTTTTGTTTCAATTGTGTTGATTTCAGCTCTAAGTTTGATTATTTCCTGCTGTTTATTCCTTCTAGATGAGTTTGCTTCTAATTGTTCTAGGGCTTTCAGCTGTGCTGATAGTTACCTTGTGTGGGATTTCTCTAGTCTTTTCATATAGATATTTAGTGCTATGAATATTTCTCTTAAGACTGCTTTCATTTTATCCCATAAGTTTGGGTATGCTGTGGATTGATGTTCATTAAGTTCTAGGAAATATTTGATTTCTTTCTTAATTTCTTCCTTGACCCAGAGGTGGTTCAGTTGAGTGATATTTAGTTTCCACAAGTTAGTAGGCTTTCTGTGATTTTTGATGTTGTTTATCTCTAACTTTAGACCATGGTTATCTGATATGGTACAAGGAGTTATACCCATTTTTTTTGTACGTGTTGATATTTGTTTTATGACCTAGTACGTGGTCAATTTTAGAGAAGGTCCATGAAGTACTGAGAAATATGTATATTCTTTTTTGTTTTGGCGGAGGATTTGGTATATAAATCCATTTGTGTCATAACTTCTGATAGATCTCCTATTTCTTTGTGAAGTCTCTGTCTGGTTGACCTATCCAAGGGTGAAAGTGGGGTATTGAAGTCTCCCACTATTAGTGTGTCATGTTTGATATGAGGTTTAAGCTTTAGTAGTGTTTCTTTTACATATGTAGGTGCCCTAGTGTTAGGGGCATAGATATTCAGGATCGAAATTTCGTATTGGTAGATTTTTCCTGAGATGAGTAAGTAGTGTCCATCCTGGTCTCTTTTTATTGATTTTAGTTTAAAGTCTATTTTGTTAGATATTAGAATTGCTACACCAGCTTGTTTCTTAGGGTCATTTGATTGGAAAGTCTTTTTACAACCCTTTACTCTGAGTCTGTGTCTGTCTTTAAAGTTGAGGTGTGTTTCTTGTATGCAGCAGAAGGATGGTTTCTGTTTTTGTATCCATCGTGTTAGGGTGTGTCTTTTCATGGGTGAATTGAGTCTATTGATATTAAAGGATATTAATGACCAATTATCAATATTTCCTGTCATTTTTGGTAGTAGCTTTTATTTCCTTTTTTGTGGCTGGGGTTCTTCTGTGGGCTAATCAATTGTTTGTGGTTACATGGGTGTTTCTGGTTTCCTTAAGTTGGAGATTTCCCTCTAGGGCTTTTTGTAGGGTTGTATTTGTGGTTAGGTGTTGTTTAAATCTGGTTATGTCATAAAATATTTTGTTTACTCTATCTATGTTGATTGATAGTTTGGCTGGGTACAGTAGTCTAGATTGGCATCCATACACTTTTAGTATCTGTATCTGTATAATGTCTGACCAGGCCCTTCTTGCTTTCATTGTTTCCATTGAATAGTCAGGTGTTATTCTAATGGGTCTGGCCTTTTTCCTTTGCAGGTCTATTTTTCTTTGTTCTGTACGTTTAGTGGCTTGATTATTATATGGCGAGCAGACTTTTTATGTGGGTCTAGTTTATTTGGTGTTCTGTAGGCTTCCTGTATCTTTATAGGCATTTCCTTGTTTAGGTTGGGGAAGCTTTCTTCTATGATTTTGTTGAATATATTTTCTGTGCCTTTGAGCTGGTATTCTTTTTCCTTCTTCAATTCCAGTTATTCTCAGGTTTGGCCTTTTCATGGTGTCCCAAATTTCCAGGACATTTTGTGTTATGACTTTTTTGGGTTTAGTGTTTTCTTTAACTGATGTATCTATTACCACTATTGAGTCTTCCACCTCAGAGATTCTCTCTTCCATCTCTTGGATTCTGTTAGTTATGCTTGAATCTGTGGTTCCAGGTCTTTTTTTTTTTAGATTTTCTATTTCTAGCTTTCTGTTTGTGCCTCCTTTATTGCTTCTATTTCAATTTTTAATTCCTGGTTAATTTCTTTCACTTGTTTGTTTTCTTTTTCTTGGTTTTCTTTATTTTCTTTCAGAGATTTGTTTATCTCTTCTAATTTTCTGTTTGTATTTTCTTCTATTTCTTTATGGGAGTCTTTTATATCCTCTTTTAAGGCTTCTATTAGTTTCATAAAGCTGTTTTTAAGGTCATTTACTTCTGTTCCCTCTTCATTGTTATGTTCAGGTCTTGAAGCTACAGAATCCCTTGCTTTTTCTGGTGGTATCTTGTTGACCTTTGTTTTGTTGTATGTATTCTTGCACTGGTGTCTGCACATTGTTTTCTCAGTCTACTCTTGGTTAGTTCTTGATTGGGTCTTAGTGATTTGTTGGTTTGAGGGCTCTTAATCAGCTATGTGTTCAGAGGGTCAGCTGATCTTGTGAGGTTGCAGTGCTATGATGCCTGTCATCAGCTCTTGACCTCTCAGCTATGTGCCTAGGGTCTTGGCTGATCTCCTGCTGCTATTACACTAGCTGTAGACTGAGAGGATTGTGTTCTGCTTGTCTCAGGGAGCAGACTTCACCACCTGAACTCTCACCTCTCAGGTGTGTGCCCAGGGATTCTGCTGTTCCCCTGCTGCTATTATGCCCACCGTGTTCTGGGCTGCCTGTGTTCCTTGTGGAAGCTCTCATTGTTCATTTTTAATCTGCCAATAAAGAATAAACCACATGTACTCTTAATTACAATGTTTTGTAGTTGACAGCCTCTGACATGAACGATTTAATATAAGTAACAATCTTCAACTTGTTCACTTATTCAATTATTATTTTATTTTCCATTTAAATAAACAGACACAAAAGGCTTGACTAACTTACTTGTCATTATTCAACTAGTAAAGGGCAGTCCTAGAAATGGATTTTGGTTACTTTTTCCTCAGGATCTATATCTCTAACCACTGAATTATATGTGGTGATATATTGTACACAATATATTACCACAATTATGTCTCTCTATATTGTACTTGGATGACCAATGTGTAATTGCAAATATTGTATTCATTAATTTTACTTTTAAATATGCTTAAATAATTCATGTGAATTTTGCAAGAAAAGCCTCCAGGGCAGGTGAGGAGTAGGTAAATATATTAGATAATAGTATATTAGTTATCTGTTAAGTTTTTTATTAGTTAATATGTGGTCATCCTTGCATATTACTTCAAGAAATACTAACAGAGGTATAACACATAGCACATTTGCATTTGAATAATTTTACTGGCCACATTAAAAATGAGAATAGATATATAGCATAATTTCTTTCCATGTTGAGTATTGAGCCTGTGGTCTTGCATGTGCTGGGAAAGTACTCTCCCACTGAACTGGTTCTCTGAAATCATATTGACAATGTATTTTATTTAACCAAGTACACCTGACATTCTGCCATTTTATCATATAATCAAGGTATTAATTATTTTTGCATCTCTAAGTTTTATTTTTAAATTGACATAAAGTTGTATCTATTTACTGTGTACAACATCATCTTCTGAATGATGTGTGCATCATTAAATGACTAGCTCCAGCTAATTAACATATGCATTTCCCCACATAGTTATCATTTTTGTGGCAAAAACACTTCATAACCCATTTTCTTATCATTTTCAAGCGTGCAATATATTATTAACTATAATCACCATATTGTACAACAGATTTTCTGAACTTATCCCTTCTATTTAACTGGAAAATTTTAACCTTTGACTGACATCTCTTTCCTATCCATCTCAATTCTGCCTCTGGTCACCATCATTTTACTGTATATTTAAGAGATCTATTTCTAGATTTTTAAATGGGAGTGAGTTCATATGGTATTTGGCTTTTTGCACCTTGTTTATTTCACACAATAAAATGTTCTCAACGTGTTTAAGGGTACCAGGGCTTGTCTTTCCTTAGTGGTCCTGTGAGCAATGTGCTATAATTCCTTTGCCAAATCTTCTCTGAAAGCAGTCACTGTATAGGTTTGAGTGTGAAGTCATGATTTGGGGTCTAATCTTTTCTTACTATGCTTTTTCTCTTACTGTTTAATCAACTTATAAAGTTAGACAGATTATTGGCGATCCCAAGGACCCTCACTAGGGGGTTGGAGTCAAACCCCTTTGGTGTCAGACTTTTCTTAACCAGGTGAGTGATAATATGTGGCTATTGACAAGAGTGAAGCTAAGATCTGGATTTTGAAGATATAGTGTTTTTACTTTTGGGGGCCTGGGGCAACAGGGTTTAGATAACACTAGCCTCATAATAACCATGGAGCCCTGCATGGCCTGGCACTCATAGCAATACCCATGCCTTAGGCTTACAAGTATTAAGTGTATAGGTATGTACCACAATGCCCATTTAATGTTGTTTGGATTACAGTAGATTTATGATATCTTTTGAACTAAGATTGTATGGTGCTTTAAACTTCCATCTTCCTCAAGGATATTTTGGCTATTTAAGATCTATTACAAGGATTTTAGATTAGTTTTTCCTACTTATGTGAGGAATATCACTGATATTTTGATAGGAATCATACTAAATCTATAGATTACTTTAGGTGGTATGAACATTTAAATAACATTCTTCAATCCATGAGTATGGGTTATATTCTCACTCTTTTTCTCCCCCTTTTCAGTGTTTTATAGTTTAAAGTGTACAGGTTCTTTACTTAAGATTGCTTAATCAGTTTTAACATATTGTACACACACGCATGTGCACAGGTCAGAGAACAACTCGAAGGAGTTGTTTATCTTCTTTTATCATGTGTATCCTGGAGATCAAACTCAGGTTGTCAGAGTTGGTGGCACATGCCTTCCTGCACAGAACTATCTCACAAGCCCTCATTTTTTGATTAGACGTATTTCCAACTTGTATGGAAGTATGTACCTTGTTTCTTTGATTAATTTTTTTTTGAGGCAGGCTTTTTCTGTGTAGCACCAACTATCCTGGAACTCACTCTATGGGCCAGGTTAGCTTCTGTCTTCCAAGTGCTGGTATTAAAGGCACGCATCACCATGCCTAGCCAAAGTGAGTTTGGCTTGTTTGTGTATGTATTGTTTAATTTTTCATGTAGTTGATTGTTAACATATAGAAGGAATACTGACTGTGTTTAGTACTCACCTTATCAAATTTATTAGTTTTAGCATTTTTTTTCAGTGAAGACATTAGAGGTTTTTCTGTGTATAGAAATCATGTTATCTGTGCACAGGGATGGTTTGCTTCTTCCTTTCTAGTTTGGATGTCAATTATTTCTTTTGTGTAATTGCTCTCTGTAGACCTCTTGTACTATATTAAACAGAATTAATTAACTGGGCATCTTTGCTTACTTTTGTTTTAGCTTCAGGCTTGTCATATATGGCTTTTATTTCACTGTATAATTTCATATTGTTATATTTCTTAATGTTATTGCCTTAAACGTGCTATACAATTTACACTTTAAATATATCAATCCAGAATGGCCATATTTCCCATGCTACATAGCTGGTACCTATGACATTAGCCAGAGTAGGCTCAATAGATTAATACCTTGGGAGTAGCTTTCATTTTATTTAATATTTTTATGAATTTTCTGAGTTTATTTACCTTTAATTACATGTATATATTACAATATTATTTGGTTTGTCTAAAAAAACCTTAATGGGCCTGTTTTAGTGCCTTATAAATGTCATGTTAATAGTTTAGCCAAGTAATTTGAGCCTTCCTACTGACTTTGCAATTACATAAAATTTGATATTCTATGGTAAATCTGATCTTACTTTGATGGATCATTTTTTGGAGTGTATGCAGATAGATTACTGAGTATTTTTTATTTTCATCTATGCTCCTCCCTCTTCCAACATCTGGGATAATGAAATAAATTCACAGGAAAAAGCAAGAGAAAGCCTTAATATTTGACCTTTTTTTGGTACAGTAACAGTGGTTCTTCCACAGAACACCTTAAAGTTTAATTCTTCCCCCCAAGGAATTTCAGCAATGGTCATAGGTCTTCTGATAGCTTTTCAGGGTCTAGGCAATTAACCTCTTCTCAATAAGCCTAAGGAATTTATATCTGGGAAACAAGTATTTTCTCCAAAGTGATTAAACTTCTATGCTGCCTATTTCCCAAAAATCATATTGAAGTATATTTGGATGCTTAACATTGAAATGGGAGCAATAGCTTGAAGTAGTGACAGATGACTAAAACAAGGTTTGAAATCCATGAACATTGTATTTATTTTCTATAACTACGTTAACTACTAACTCAACATGAAATGCAAGATTATTGTATGTATATATATACACACACATATATAAGACATGTAATATCTATGCAAATATATGCTTATACATTCAATATATTTGTATATATATATATATACATAATAAAAATTCATAAAACCCCAACATTTGAATTTCTTTTCTCAAACTTTAGAAAACTTTTGGTAATTGGCAGTATTTAAGGTGATCAAATGGCATAAATTAAATAACTCATTAAGAAGCAAAGCAAACACTGAAAGAATATTGCTTATAAATTAAGAACTTTCTGAGTTTATTTATTTATTGTTAGAATAAGTGGCATTGGCTCTGGATAAAACTGTAGCAATATCTTGGTCAATTAGAGAAGATGCAACATTTCTTTCTCTATTAACTCTTGTAATAACCAAATATATTGTTATCTCAAGGGAGTTGAAAAATGTATGATTCTCATATGGCATGGCCATGGTAACCAGCAACAGTTTTGGGAATATACTAACCTTCTACTTAGTTTATAAAGAATTTTGGGGTAATCTTGATACCCACTGGATGTCACTGTTGCTGCACCAAAAATGTCAAGTATTCAGACATTTATTTTTTCAGTTTCCCAAAAGGAAAATAAGAAAGTTTCAGTTGGAATATCGGTGCAGGATGGTATAGAGAAGACCAATAGCTACATTTACAGGTTGATAATTAAAAGATTGAACTGTATCATTCTTGATTTTAACCACAATAACTGTCTTTAAACCACTTTTCTGTTGAGACTAAAGCCCCACTGGGTGAACCAGAGCTGCCTTTGCTATCACAGTAGTGGTTTTATTATTATTATTTTGAAGTAGGACAGATGTTTTTAACATCTGTTTCTTTTCATTCCAATGAAGGTCTTGCTTGATTGAGTCCCCTTAGATAAGGAATATGGAAATGATATTTTTTAACCTTGTGTGATTGAACTGCTAAGTAACAAGTAAAATAAAACATCTTTTTAGATGGATTGTTTCTAAAAGTTTTCCACTCCAGTGGTATGGAATGCATCTATATCACAGCTGTCAAATCTTCTTAAGAATTAAGAATACAGTTTTTGTTATTTTCATTTTCCTCATTTGTTTATATGTGGTCATTTGACTTTCTGTCATTTTTTTCTATAATAAACAGACTAAAGCATTGGATTCACAAAAGATCTATGGTCCTTGAAATTTATTCACAATTTCAAAAGAATTAAAAAAACTTGTATGGGTATAGCAGAGGATTTAAATTTAAAAAACTAGACTTAAAAATTAATATATTTATCACAAAATGATCATGAATGCCCAGGGCTGTATTTATTTAGCTTTTGAAAACACTTTGTCTAAGTGATTCAGGGGAACATTACCCTTTGTGTTAATTTTTTTTTTAGCATTTCTGGGGACCAGCATGGCATCAGTCATATGGTACCTATTCAGAAATATTGGCTGAATTTTTTTTTTGACAGCTTGATAAATTAGGAACTGATACACAATTCTTATTGCTTTATGGATCTTGTTAACTAGGCAAAAAAAACCATTCTGTAAACAAACATTAGAAGAACCCTCTTATGGTATTACCACTCATAAGGCCACTTCAGTATTTATTAGCTTATGGCACTTCTCTGGCTGTGGGGTTGCAGGATGTTGTAATATAAGGTGAAACAACTGAAAGGCAATTCTAGATGGAAACATACAATTAATCTATGTAAAATATTTTAAGAGTTATCTTGTTTATATTGGCTTTTCTATTTACTACTTTTACATGATGACTTGAAATTCCAAGGGCAGGGAGATGGCTTTCTGATGACATTGTTCCTCAAAAAGAAGCCTACAGATGCCAGCATTGGCATTGCTTAGGGCTTGATAGGAATGCCATATCTCGGGGCTTATCTCAGATCCACTGAATCAGAATTAGAAGTACTAATCTAGGGCACATGTTATGTTAAGGATAGGCCACGTAAGTTTGGAGGCCTTTGAGGAAAGGAGAACAAACTTTGATTGTTAGAACAGTGAACCTCACAGTGCTGTTTACTAGGGAATGGTCAATGGAAGGAAATATTGGAAATACTGTGACTGAAATTATTTACAAAGGGGTATTGGGAAAAGACTTGCTAGCACATTGAATTATTCTTACTTAGTGAAGAAATAGAAAAGTGAACAAATCCAGACTGATTTGTATTCTTCCCCAGCTGCTTAGTTTACATGGGAGGCTGCTATGTTGATTTTCCAGATCACTTGAGCCTTGTGGATTTTTACACCCTCATCCCCACAGTCCCCTGTAGAACTGAAGCAACAAAAACTAGAATTTTGCCTCAATGCCAGCTGCCTCTTTGGGAAAAGAGGTTACTAACTTTGTATAATAATGCTTTATGACTTACCTCGTCTCCTCCCACAAATTACTTCCATAATGAGGGGATGGAGGACCTGTGGATTCTGCAGAACCTTCAGCTGACAAGACACCTCTGAATGGTAATGCACAGATGGGCTGGGATGAGCTTAATTCATTATTGCACACACACTACAGCTTTGTTTATTATTAATGACATGACATACATTTTCCTTAGCTCTGGAACTGAATAAAGCAATAACCCCACCATAAGGGAGACAGGAATTGGGAGATAATAATTATTTATCACCAAATCTCTCACTTTCCTAGCAACCACAAATCGAGGAGGAAATGAGCATCTTTTTTTGAGAGCCAGTGCCAGGAAAAAAAAAAGCTTTAAAAAAAATCTCATTAATCAAGCAGATTGATTGCTGTGGGTTCTAGAAATCTCAATATGGTTTTTTAATCGAGGGAGTTGCAATGATTGAACACAGTTGAGATACTCTTTGAGACCTGCAATCTTGGCCATATGCCACTTGCAAAAATGACTATCGTCTATCAGGAGTATTAGATAATACAATCTGCTAGCTATGTTCTCTAAAGAGCATTGCTTTGTTTTCCTGGACTCAATACACAGTATAACAACAAATGCATGGAGCTAGTTTTCACATAGCAGGTTGGGTTCATTTCAGGAAATTTACTAATACATTAGGATTGTGTTTTCAAATTAGGAGTAAATAGAGATGTGTTATATTGACAGAATTTTGACTTTTTCTGGTTTAAATTGGTACCTTTGAAACAGTCTTTCAACCTATCAGAAGAACAGCTTTGTTTCTTCATGTGTAGGCAACAAAATCCTCAGTTTATGGTTTTTCTTGCCATTATTGAATACTAAAGAGAAAAAATTTCAATATGAACTTCTAGTCTACTCACTGTAAATGATCAACAATGTGACTTTTTACAAGTTGTTCTGATCTTCTGGATCTCAGAGTCCTTATTTTATAAGTGGTAGGAGTTCAAAATTGGGCTCTTAAAGCCTCACCTTCCATTAGAATTGATCTGCATAGCTCTATTGCTAGCCTTGGTCTTGCTTGTTTGGATCACTATTCTCAGAGAAGGTGATAGCCTTGCCATCAAAACTGTCACAAACATGTATTTACTGATAAGCTCATTTCTTTCTGTCCTTTTAATTCAGTTGATCTCTATTTTTATTTTTATTTTATATTATATAATAGTCATTGGAAAATCACAAGATAATCATGATTTAGCATGTGACTCAATTTTAGCATGGGCAAGCAGAGAAACATCCACTTAATTTCGTTTTTGACTGCGTTTGTCAAGTGGTGTTTACATATGGTTTGTTCTTTCATTGTTAGGTCCTACTGAATGAAGAAATTCTGATCATGCATCTTTCCTCTCAAAAGATATAACTGATAGAGCTGAGATAGAAAGAAAACCTATTAGTTTTGACTATTTCTTATTGAACATTTGTGGTCTAATTATTTGCCTCAGTATACCAAAGACATGTGTGTGTGTGTGTGTGTGTGTGTGTGTGTGTGTGTGTGTGTGTGCATGCATGGGTGTGTGTAGGTGTGCATCATACTTTGAGTTCCAAATTAGTATTTTTCAGTACTTTGTATTATATAATCATTGGGCCAGATTTCATGGGGTAACGTAACCACTTTGAATATATCAGATAATGCATTTCTCATTTCCTGTCTTTGTTCTTGACCGTTACAGTGCTATTTATTGGCCTGGGGATACAATTTTCTAAATGCTACACTAGTAGATTGAAGAAGTTAATGCACCTTTAAAAATATCTACCTTAATACCAGGGAGTAACTAATTGTCCATATTATCATATTTTATGTATTGTAGAAATGGAAGTATGGTCATTAGTATTACTATTTCACTTTTACAACTTCTTTTCAACTTTCTTATCTATTTGGAATGCAAACTTCCTCAACCCAAAGAGGTCTATATTTCAGTAATAAAGGCATGTATCCTTATTAATCAACATGAATAGAGACAGATTTACAATTTTCAAAAACATACATGAATATCAAAATGATCTAGTATTATGAGAGCATTCTACCATATAACTAATGGTGATCATTGTGCCAAAATACACATCTTTAATAGTGCACTGGTAATTTTAAGTGAATTTATTTTCCAGCATTCATTCAAATACCTGTACAATTCTGGGCCAGTATTCTGTGAAGCTCTTGAATTTTCAAGATTCATTTTCTAATCAGTGAAATCATTTACTGCTCTTAGATGCTAGGCCAGGAGTAATGGAGCAGAGAGAGTTGTTAGCTATGACACGCTGCCTTTTCTCTCATTTATCTGAGAAAAGCAAGGAAAAGAACACCTTAACATCCTCTTTCTTCTCCCAAAAAGGAAGCAGACACTAATCAACATTCAATTCTGCCTCCAAATCTAGCAACTCAATTGTCCACAATGTCACAGTGCTTGGCTCCTAATCATGAAATCTTAGAAGAATGGCAACTAGCCTTGGTGTATCTCAGGTGTAATCTGACATGCTACCCAGGACCATCAGAAGACAAAAATGATAATGTCCAGCAAAGTGGTTGTATTTTCTTTTAAAATTTCTACCATACAGCCTGACTTACAGTGTTACAGAATGGCAGACAGTATGTTATGTTTTCACAATTGTAAAAACCAGAATGTTTAGAAAGATTTGAATTTTCTATAATGAAAGGAATGTGATAGATTTAGGCTTCTATGCTATAAAGTTATTTCAAGTAACTGTGTTGGCAAAAATGTTACAAGGACCTGAAAAATCACCATTTCTCTAAAATGCCTTAGGAGAACAATTTTTATGTGATGATTATATATATTAATTTCTTATTGTCTAGCATTTTGAGTGGAAGTCAAAATTTTAGGCATCTTGCTTTTAAGTCTGTTTGAACATTGATGAAATGTGTACATTGGGAAAGACAGAACCAGGAAATGGACAATTGTAGCCAGAAGGTTTTTGGCTCATCTGGTCTGCAGTTGGGACAAATCTTTCCCACACACAGGGTCCCACAGCCTCTTCAAAAATAATTATTCAGAGGCTTATATTAATTACACTATTTGGCCTATGGCTCAGGCTCATTTCCAACTAGCTCCTATATCGTAACTCTACCCATTTCTATTATTCTTTGTATTGCCACGTGCTCTGTGGCTCTACCTGTATTCCAGTACATCTTGTTTCTTGGGCAGCAGCTGGCAGTATCTCCCTGCCTCTGCCCTTCTCCTTTATCTTGACTTTGATTTCCCACTGACCTCCAAGATGTCTTGTTATAGGCCAAAACAGCCTCTTTATTAATCAATGGTAATAAAGCGTATTTACATTGGACAGAAAGACATCCCACATCACTTCCCCTTTTCTGTCTAATCAAAAGTTAAGGTTTTAATTTCAACATAGCAAAATCACATATAACAAATCAACTAACAAGCAAGAATTACAGTTATAATATCCTGTATGTCCAGTATAGACAGAATATTGTCAAACTGTCAAGGCAAGAACAATTTCTTGCCCATTGGCTAACTTTTGTTACAAAGAATGTAAACTCCACATGGAGTTTGATGCCCATCATCCTCTTGAAGTAGATTGATGCTGCTTGGAGCAGATATGTCTCATTGCTCATAAAAGTATAAGTTCTTAAGAATATTTTAAATGCCATATTTTGTAGGTCTTTGAAGTGTTTGAAGATTATCTAATTGAAATATATCTTTGTATATCTAAAAAACCTAACTAATATGACTATAATTTTTATTATCATATCTGAGTAATTATTAATCTATATTTTTAAATTATACACTACAATTTAAAATGAGTTGCATAAACATAATACATTAAAGAAGAGAAAAATATCCATACAGTATAACAAAATTAACCTTAAATTTCTATCAATAAACCTATATATATATATATCATTGTAAAGTATTTAAAACAAGTAGTTGCTTTTTAAAAGTAGATTCAATAATCTATCCTTTTATCCTATCATATCTATATTCCCTTTTATTCTTTTGAAATAACTTGACTATTGCTGCTGGGTCCTAATAGTTCCCTCAGGAGAGGGGGTAAGAAAGTATGGAGTCAAAATGACACAGATTCTAACACAGACTCTGGGAGTCGGTTGAAAAGCAAAGGACTAACTCATCTATTCAACAATGGGGAAAGCCTTATATAACCTCCTCCTAGCACATAGGCTGTGTCATAATATGGTGATATTGCACTGCCATTCCTCATTGGCTGGGCACATCAGGAGATCTTACAGTGTCAGTTGCTAGGTAGGTTCCAAGTGATCAGGAACTCTGGGCAGCACCTGATGCTAGGCCGATTCTAAGCAATCAAGAACACTGGACAGCAGCTGTTACTAGATCCTCAGGCAGACTACAGTTTGGCTCACAGGGAAGTGCATTATGTGCAAGCCTTGGCAACTGGTTTGAGCCAATTTTCTTGGTCCTATGGGTTTCTATGAAAAAGAGGAATAAGAAAAGCAAAGGTAAAAGTCAGAAGAAAGCAAGAGGTGGGTATGGAACTTAGCAAAGAATGATAAAAATTGGTTGGCACATCATGGTCAGTGTTTTAAGACATTAAAGAAGATGAAGATGGAAAACTGCCATTTTGGTGCAGGAACATGGCTGTCATTGGTAACATTAGTATAAACTACACACTGGGGAAAGACTGAGTTGTGAGCAGGCAGAGGTCACAAGTATGCATGACTCGAAGTTTTCTTGTGAGAAAGGTGGAAATCATCTACTTGGAGAATATTGGACAGGATTGTTTTTAATGAGAGAAATTTGAGCATCTTTAAAATTTATAGGACTGAATTATTTGATAAGGGAAGATCAAATATATAAAAGAATATATGTCTGCTGTGAAGTGTTGGACTGGAGAAAACACTCAGGAGAATTGATAATAGAGAAGGGAGGAATTTTGTTTGGTAGCTTCTATTTTGTCTATAAATATTATCTAAACTTGTTTTCAGAAAAATAAGGAAGCATAATGGATTTAGATATGGAGACACTGAAGTTTGAGGATGCAAATGCTGTAAAGTAGAACAAGCCATTTAAGGAAGTCTAAACATGTGGCTCCTTTAATGCCCTGCTTCATTTTTAAACTGCTGAAACCTATCACCCCACCCTCTAAATGTGACCTAAGACATTATCTGTGCCTGGAATATGCCCTCATCTGGTGATTTCTACTCATGTTTCAGGTCTTAATTTAGATGCTATTTCTTCTAAAAAGCCATTTTCTATGTTTAAATGACCTCACTGTGTGTTTCTATCACCACCTTTACCTTCTCTATAGTCACTGCATAGACAATGTTGTTGTTATTCCTTGTTTAGCCCACCATCTACCCACTAAAGGTTAGTTGTGAGAGGTCCAGGAGCAAATCAGTAGGGATCTAAGCTACACCAGAGGGCCCACCACATAGCAGGTGTTTAAGGTACAGTTGATGCCTGGATGCGGTGAACTCACTGTTGTAAGATAACTGGTCAAATGGTTACAAAGATAGTAAAACTCTCAATAGTGCTCTACCTAGATGAAAGATAGAGTCTCTTAGAAGCACTATGCTATTTATTAGCTGAGGCATTGGCCACTATGTAGTTGTGATATTAAGGAAAGAAACAAGTAAGATGCTAGTCTGTGATTCATCTCTACTGTCCAGGCTTGATAGGGGGAGCACTGGCCTGTGTGATTCCCAGCTGCTTTAGTAACCTACTATTGCTGAAAGTGAGATACGGAGGGTGGAGATGCTGGTGGAAAGTGACATCACCCTTCTGAATGAGGCATTAATTTATTTGCACTGAATCAAATGTGGTTATGAACCATGCTGGTTCATTTTAGCACTGTTATTTAATGGTATTTATTCTTTCAGCAACCTGAGAATGACAGCTGGACTGTGTGGGACAAAAGCAACTTTTCAGTACAGGCAAGCAGATCATGGTAGTTCTCTTAGAGAAATATCAATTGTTATTTAAAAAAATAAATCCCCACATTTTGGTCCTCATTTTTTGACATTATTTTTTATTTAAAAGTTTTTTTTAACATATCAACCACAGTTCCCCTTCTCTTCCCTCCTCCAAGTCACCCCTCAGCTTTCCCCACCCCACCCCCATCCACGCCTCAGAGAGAGTAAGACCTCCCATGGGGAGCCAACGAAGTCTCGGATATCCAGTTGAGGCAGGAGGACCAAGACCCCTCCCCCCATGCATCAAGGCTGATTAAGGTGTTCCACTGTAGGGAATGAGCTCCAAAAATCCAGTTCGTGCACTAGGGATAAATCCTGGTATGTCAAGATGTATAGATGTACTCGTGTGTAATTTGAGGGAAGGGTAGATTTAACCGTGAAGAATAATTTCATATTAAGTTACCTCTTTCTCTCTCAAAAGCTGATAAATACAAATGCCAATTAGGCACTGGATTTAAAGTTACTTTTGCATATGATCTGGGAATTCACTAGCCTTTGGGGGAATTTTAGATCATGGAGAAAACATGGTAGTACCGAGAAGTTCAATTACTCTCCTAAAATGTCAATAGCTTAGCAGTAGAAAAGCCAAACAGCAGGTCTCTTTCTATATCGAGTGTATTCTCAAGATATCTATAAAGGCTTTCTACAAACAGCAAGAATGGGATAGCTGTAAGTGATACCCAGTGAGGAGGCTTAGGAACGGTGGGTTCTCCTCTGTGTCTCCAGTTTGTGACTGGGACTGATGCTCTCCCTGCAGGAGAGGCTCCATCTGTGCTCTCCTTTTCTTTGTTTTAATTATGCCTCACTTTTAATGGTAGCTGGACCACTTTTCAGATTTTCAGTATGGAATTTCTGTTTGGTTATGGTAGACTAGTTCTGAAGTGACTAGTCTACTCTTGCAGGGTCCAGTTTTGGCTTCCTGAGGAGGAACACCTGTTAAACCAGGGCCTTCAATGTTTCCTGACCTGTCTCATCTCATGCCTCCTCTGCAGTGCTGTAATGTAATTAGGCTAGCGCCCCCCCAGAGCCTCTACATTTTCAGGGCTTCTTGTTCAGTCTATGTTATTTAATAAACATGTTTTAGGGGTATATAGTTGATTATTAAAGTGTTTTCATTGAAGATAGCTGCCTTCTCCATACAGTTGAGGTTATGACGGGAACTTGTATCTTTGCATCACTTGTTTTATAGAAGGACAAAGTGTGTGACAAGGAATTAGCTTTGGAGAAGGCCAGACTTTGAGAAATCAAGGACTATTAGGTTATTCTCCATAGCTCAACCAAATAGATTTATAATATATACTGAGTGTTTCCATTGACCCTGTTCATATCTGAAAACAAATCCATGACAAATAATATATATATGTATGTGTGATATGTGTTACACATATATACAAACACTTGTCTGATCTTACAGATACACAAAACCCTTACATTAAAAAAGGCATTTTAACCCCAAAAAGTATTTCAACACAGCATGTTTTTACTTATAACCATATAGAAGTGGGGCATAATGTATCACAGGGGTTAAAAAATGTATTTAGGGGCTGAAGGGTGTAGGTTCTAGATATTTGAATTTAGGTTAGACTTTTTGTACCCATAAGCCTCTTATTTGTGAATTGAGCAAAAATATTACTCATTTCATACAGTTGTGTTAAGGGTCAAGATATACCATACAATTAAAGATTGGATCAATGCCTGACAATGAGTGATAAATAATTGTTCATTTGACTATTGGTTGTTGTTCTGGAATGGGGTATCTGTAGGCCTATATAGACCTCAAACTTATGATTCTCCTGCTTCAGCCTCTCTAGTTCTGGTTTTACAGGCATACACCACCATACCCAGCTTCTTCACACAATTTAACAGAATGCCTGTCACATAGATACATGCCCAGCCATATTCTTTGCTACTCTTGGCACAATAGTTAGGAATTGAAAACAATCTAATCTAACAACAATGGAGAATGAATATATGACATATATACATTATGGAATACTACTCATCTATAAAAAGGTATTTGTTTACTTTCTTTTCTGATCATTTTTCCCCAGAAAATCAGATTCACTTACAGCCAGAGCATAGGTTCTATGTCATATCTTGATAGTTTTGTGTAAGAAATTTTGTTTATAGAGACAGACAAACTTCAATTCATCTGCCCAGTCTTTTTTCCTACTATTCTCCTACTTTGCTTTATGGGCTTTCTTGACATTTACTTACTATTGTGGGTTGCATTATGGGCCTCCAAAAGTATATTTAAATAGGTATTAGTTTTCCAAGACTGCTCTAATGAATATCAAAGACTGGATGGCTTAAATATCAATATATTTCCTGACACTTCTAGAGACTAAGAGGCGCTAGATCAAGGTGCCAGTAAGGTTTGTTGCTTTTGAACTTCTCCTTATGGCTTATTGTTTGCTTATAATGTTCTCTCTGTATCCTAATTGCCTTTCACAGAACTATACTATTTATGCTACATTAGGGTCTCCCTGAATGGCTTCCTTTAATCTTCATTACCTCTTTAAAGACTTGTGTCCAAATATAGTCAAGTCTTAAGCATATGACTTTTGGGGAGAAGAAGGAGTACGTGTCAGCTCATAACAAAATCTTCACTTCTCGGTACCAATGAATGTGACCTTGTTTGGAAATTGGATTACAGATGTAATAAAGCTAAGATGAAGAGACACTGGATTAATATGGCTTTTAAGTCTAAATATTTCTTGTCCTTAAAAGAAAAGCATAATATATGGGAGGTTTACAGAGAGGAAGGAGGAGGTAGCCCTGCTTTGCCAATCCTTGACCAAAGAATGCCAAGAATTGTAAATTACCATCAGAAGCTTGAAGAAGGGATATTTTCTTAGTGCAATGGGTGGGTGGGGGCAGATGTCAACCTGAGAATATCTTTATTTCAGACTTCTAGCTGCTTCCAGAAAGCCACCCACTAAGTTTGTGGTAGTGTGTCATGGAACCTGGGAGGACTAATATGCTACCTGGAATTATATATTTGTTAATTATCTTCTATACCTTCCACTAGAAGGGCAACTTTCTTAAGTCAAGGAATTGGTTACCTACATCACTTTTTTATGGTCAACATAATGTGTATTTACTGACTGAATCTGTGACTAAATGAATGAGTTATACCAAAAGAAAGGGGGTTAGGAACACAAGTAGGAGAAAAAAAATAGAGGAAATTATTGAAAAGGCAAAAATTAACTAATCTCAAGTATACCAACCTACTAATAAGTCAACTTTCCAATGGGAGCTTGTGAAGGAATTAAGTTCTGTTTCTAGTCTGGTATGGCAATAAATAAAAGCAAAATATTGAAATTAGAGCAAAGATTCCCTGAAAGCATAAATCCTAGTGGAAAGAAATGGAACAGAGTACATTGAACTTCACAGGTCATGGAAGTAGCAGAGTGTACCAGCAATTATACTGCAATATGAGGAGTAAGGTGACATTTAGCTTATATTTTTGGTATGCAGTCTTCTATATTTATACTATGTGTTTCCTACTTTTTTCTCCTGTAAGTATAGAAAAAATTCCCCAGCTTGTAATTCTATAGCTTTTTGTAGGAGCATACCTGATGCTAGTATAATGTTTCATCTGAACTCAGTCTTTTCTGACTTTAGGTAGCCTTGTTTCAGGAAAAAAAATTCACATTTTCTAATAAACTTACATGTCAAATTACATATTTTTATGTTTAAAAACATTATGTGTATGTCTGTATGAATGTATGCCATATGTCTGCATGTGCCTGTGGAGGATAAAAGAGGGTGCTGGATCCCCTGGATCTGGGATTATAGGCTGTTTTGGGCAGCTCATTCTTGGGAAATGTAGGAGGTTGATATATTGGATGAATGACAATAGGTTAAGAAATGAATTTAACAATACCTGAGAAATAACAGGTGGGACCACACATAATACTTTATGGTCAGAGCACTTCTAGATAAGACTGGATGAGGTAGAGTAAAAAGAAACTTAAACATTTCAGGAAGTATATAAGTACTCATATATGGGACAGAATGATACCAGCCTTAGCCTGGTAAGACAAACAGGTTGGGAGAAACAAGATTGCTCTAGCAGAATGTTAACAAGGACAATTTCATGGGTAAGTCCCAGAGAGATTAAGGATACAAGGAACATACCTCAAAATGATGCAGCAAGCCTATATTCAACATCAAATTAAATGGAGAGACACTCAAAACAATTCCAGTAAAATTATTTGATATAGTACTTGAGTCTTAGAAACAACTGAAGGAAATCAGGGAATGCAAAAGGGAAGAAGTTGAAGTATCATTATTTGCAGATGATATGATACTATACATAAGTGTCCCTAAAAGCATCACCAGGAAACTTCTACAGTTGATAAATACTTTCAGCAAAGTGTCTGGATACAACATTAACTAAGAAAATCAGATCAGTAGCCCTCCTCTATATAAGTGAC
Organism: Sigmodon hispidus; assembly: GCA_004025045.1. NCBI lineage: Eukaryota > Metazoa > Chordata > Mammalia > Rodentia > Cricetidae > Sigmodon > Sigmodon hispidus. The sequence continues at coordinate 38,954 of PVIH01009235.1, read as the reverse complement.
AAACAAATTGAGAAAGAAATCAGGGAAACAATACTCTTCATGATAGCCTCAAATAATACAAAATATCTTCGGGTAACTTTAACCAAGCATGTAAAAGATTTGTGTGACAAACTTTATGTCTTTGAGAAAGAAATTGAAAAAATATTAGATGGAAAGATCTTCCATACTCATCATCTATAGATTAATATTATAAAAATGTCCATCTTACCAAAAGCAATCTACAGATTCAATGCAATTCTCATCAAAATTCTGACACAATTCTTTACAGACCTTGGAAGTAAAATTATGAACTTCATATGGAAAAACAAAAATACATGATAACTAAAACAATCCTGTACAATAAAAAGACTTATATAGGTATCACCATCCATGATTTGAATTTGAGCTATACCAGACACATTAATCAGTGGAATCAAATTGAAGACCCAGACACAAATCGAGACAACTATGGAACCTGACTTTTGATAAAGAAACTAGAGATACATACTGGAAGAAAGAACACTGTCTTCAACAAATGGTGGTGGTTTAACTGGGTGTCTTCATGGAGAAGAATACAAATAGATCCATATCGATCACTTTGCACAAACTTGAGTCCAAATGGATCAAAGACCTTAACATAAACCCAAATATACTGAACCTGACAGAAGAGAAAGTGGGAAATTATTTCAAATGCATTGGCACAGGAAACAACTTCCTGAATACAACACTAATAGCACAGGCACTAGGATCAACAATTAATAAATGGGACCTCATAAAACTGAAAAGTTTCTGTAAGTCAAAAAACACCATCAATCAGACAAAATGGCAGCCTATGTAATGGGAAAAGACCACATGATCAGGCAACCTTGTTTCTTTCCTTCTTCTTGTCTCAGGGTATATTTTCAGCAAGGGTTTTCCTTAGGGTTCTGCTGATAGCATTACATCTAAACATGTTCACAGAAAAAAAAGAGGCATTTCAATGTACACAGAAAAAAAGAGGCATTTCAGTTTAATTTTCATTGCAGTAAGAAGCAGTTTATAGAAGTCCCCATAATATCTCTTCCTGAATCCCTGAGTGCTAAACTGCATGGTTGTATATGGGCCTGGCAAATTAATAAAACTAAAAAGCTTCTGTAAGGCAAAGAAAGGACACCATAATATGGACAAAATGGCAGCCTACAGAATGGGAAAAGATATATATATATATATATATATATATATATATATATATGTTACTTGGTGATTTTATGTCATGTACCCCATCAAACTCATTTATCAGTCCCCTCAGTTTCATACCCACTCTTATGATATTCTCATTTACAAAAATGCCCATTCATGCTGCTCATTTACTTACTGGTGCATAATTAAACTCCCTGTGGCCAGACCCTTAAACAAAATGAGTCCTTCCTTACCCACAACCCTGCCAAAGGCCATCAATGCAGAAGTAAAACATTGTGTCATTTAGCTATGTTCTAGACTTGAGCTCTTGTATACAATGACATCTTTTTCTTTTAAAGCCCACTAATAAGTGAGTTCATTCCCTGCTTCCTTTCTGGGTTTGTGATACCTTGCTCAGGAGGATATTCTCCAAATCCATCCATTTGCCTGCAAATTTTAGGATATCATTTTTTCTTACTGCTGAGTAGTACTCCATTGTGCAGATGTACCACAGTTTGTTAATCCATTCCTCAGTTAAGGGGTTTTAGTCATAGATGGACACCTTCAAACTGTGGACCCAAGTCCAGAGTGGAGTCAGAGATTGTGCAGACCCCATGTCCAGAGCAGACAGGAGACATACAACCCCTTAAGCCATAACTGACTAAGAGTGAATCACTGAAGCCATGGGCAGACACCAGTGCCAGAATACATATAACAATATAAAGAACAACAAGCCAACACCAAAAGAAACTGGTCATTCTACAACACCAAGACCTGAACAGAGCAATGAAGAAGAAACAGAAAAAACAACAGCAAAAACACCTTTTTGAAGATTATAAAAGCCTTAAAAGGGAATATAAAAAAAAATCCCTTAAAGAAATAGGAGAAAATACAAGCAAAAAATTAGAAGAGATGCACAAGTCCTTGAAAGAAAACCAAAAAATGAAAGAAACATTCCAGGAACTAAAAATTGAAATAGAAGCAATAAAGAGGGACGGATGTCATTACAGAGGGATGGATGTCGCTCTGAAAAGCATGACCCCGTGCTGTCTGAGGAACAGTGGGACTCAGGTGGCTTCAGACAGTGAAGATCCAAGGTTCAGTGCAGAGGGGGAGGTGAGCAAGTTCCAGCCCCTGTCCCCCCTCTTCCCCCCACAGGGGGGACCTCATTCCAGAGGCCAGAGCCGCAGTCCTGGATTTGACCTCCTGGACAGGCCTTCTGTAGGGCTGAGAGAAGCTTTACCCAGCAATCCCAGGGGACACATCACAGATGCCCGGACCCCACCTTCAAGGCAGGCTGCATCATCACAGAGTGAAAGACATCTCTCTGAACAGCATGACTCCGTGTTGTCTGAGGTAGAGTGAGTCAGGCACCTTCAGACAGCGAGGATCTCATGACCTGACCAGAGCAAGAAATCGTGCAGACTCTAGAGCAAACAGGAAACATACAACCCCTGTAGCCACAAAGGACTAAGATTCCAATAAGACCTGACTAGAGTAAACCAAAGAAGCAATGGACAGGCACTAGTGCAAGAATACATATAACAAGATAAAAATCAAGACTCCACCAGAAAAACTGATGTCTCTACAACACCAAGACCTGAAGAGAGCAATGAAGAAGGCAATACCAATACAAATACCCTTATGAAGATTATAGAAGCCTTAAAAGAGAATATGAAAAAGTTCCCTAAAGAAAAATCCTGCTCACCAGGGGTTGGAAAAATCACACTAGGCAAAGAACATGCATCAAGATCAGGACTGAAGTACATTAATGTGGTGATTTAGCTCAAGAAGTCTGATCACCGGAATCGTGGAGTCTGGCAAGTTGGCTTCTCCCGAGAGCATGCTGAAAGATGTACAGATGATGGCACAAATCCTGAAGGATATGGCGGGATTACAGAGTATGAGCCAGAGTTATAAATCAAAGGCTGGAGTTTGCCTTCCGATATGTGACCACAATTCTAGATGATGCTAAAATTTATTCAAGCCATGCCAAGAAGGCTACTGTTGATACAGATGATGTGCGATTGGCAATCCAGTGCCGTGTTGATCAGTCCTTCACTTCTCCTCATCCAAGAGATTTTTTTATTAGACATTGCAAGACAAAGAAATCAAACCCCTTTGCCACTGATCAAGCCATACTCAGGTCCTAGATTGCTACCTGATAGATACTGCTTAACTTCCCCAAACTATAGGCTTAAATCTTTACAAATAAAGGCTTCTATGCCTGCAGGAAGACTAACAGTTCGACGGTTAAGTGTTGGTTCGGTTTCTAGCAGGCCGAGTACTCCCACACTAGGCATACCAACTCCACAAACCATGTCTGTCTCGACTCAAGTAGGCACTCCAATGTCACTCACAGGACAAAGGTTTACAGTACAGATGCCTGCTTCTCAACCCCTGCTATGAAAGCTTCAATTCCCACAAATCAGCAGTTCAGAATGTTCTGATTAATCCATCATTAGTTGGGTCCAAAAACATTCTTATTACAACTAATATGGTATCACAAAATATAGCCAATGAGTTAGCAAATGCTCTGAACAGAAAACGTGAAGATGATGATGATGATTATGATCATTTGTAATCTAGCCTTGATGCATGTAATGTGTAAACATGGTCTTGAATCCATTGTACTGGAATTAAACAAGTATGTTAGATGTTTTAAAGCTGTATTTTAGAAAATGGTATTCAATGAGTATACTTATTATGTTTTTTAATTGAAATGTTCAGTTTTGATAGAACTAGTAGTGTTTTTTATCAATTCATGCATAAAAAATAAAATTGTTGTTTATCAGTTTGACAAAAAAAAAAGTTGCCCACCATGATCATGTAGGCTTCATCCCAGAAATGCAGGGATGGTTCAACATACAAAAAATTATAAATGTCATCCATCATATAAAGAAATTGAAGGAAAAAACCACATGATCATCTCCGTAGATGCTGAAGAAGTCATTGATAAAGTCCAACACTCCTTTATGATAAAAGTCCTAGAAATAACAGGAATACAGGGAAAATTTTTAAGGATAATAAAGGCGATTTATAAGAAGCCAATGGCCAACATCAAACTAAATGGAAAAAAACTCAAAGCAATCACACTAAAAACAGGAACTAGACAATGCTGTCCCCTCTCCCCTTATCTATTCAACATAGTTCTCAAAGTTTTATCCAAAGCAATAAAAGAAGGAAAAGAGATTAAGGGCATACAAATTGGAAAAGGAGAAGTCAAACTATCTCTATTTGCAGATGATATGATTGTATATATAAGTGACCCACAAAATTCTACCAGGGAACTTCAACAGCTGATAAACTCCTTCAGCAATGTAGCAGGATAGAAGATTAACTCAAAGAAATCAGTAGCCCTTCTATACGCTAAAGATAGAAGAGCTGAAAAAGAAATAAGGGAAACATTACCCTTCATAATAGCTGCAAATAGCATTAAGTACCTTGAAGTAACTATAACCAAGGAAATAACAGACCTATTTGATAAAAACGTTAAATCACTGAAGAAAGAAATTGAAGAAGATGCCAGAAAATGGAATTATCTCCCATGCTTCTGAGGTAGGAGCAGCATAGTAAAAATGGCAATTCTACCAAAAGCAATCTACAGATTCAATGCACTGCCCATCAAAATCCCACCACAATATTTTACAGACCTTGTATAAACAATACTCAATGTCATTTGCAATAGCAGGAAAGCCAGGATTGCCAAAACAATTTTACTCAACAAAAGAACCTCAGGAGACATCACCATCCCTGACTTCAAGTTATACTATAGAGCTACAGTAATAAAAACAGCCTCGTACTGGCATAAAAACAGACTTGTGGATCAATGGAATCGAATTGAGGATCCCGGCATTAAACCAAAAACCTATGAAGACCTGATCTTTGACAAAGAGACCCAAAATATTAAATGGAAAAAAGATAGTATCTTTAACAAATGGTGTTGGCATAGCTGGTTGGTAGTGTGTAGGATCTGAAACACCTTAGACTGACACCATGGATCCCACTCCCTCTAGAGGAACACCTGACTCAGTCTTGATGTTTCGGGGAGGAAACTGGATCTGCCAGGAGTGGATGCTGAACTGAGCAATATTGGGACCTTGGGACCTCCTGCTCTTACTGGTGAGGAAATGGAGAGATATGGAGAAGAGAGAGTGACCTGAGGGGGTGGAAGGGGGAAGGGAACTTGAATTAGGATATACAGGGATAGAAAATGAGACCTAATTCATAATAAAAAAGAGGAAAAAATGCAAATAGATCCAAGCCTGTCACCCTGCACAAAACTCAAATCCAAGTGGATCAAAGACCTCAGCATAAACCCAGCCACTCTGAACTTGATAGAAAAGAAAGTGAAAAATACCCTCCAACAAATTGGCACAGGCGACCACTTCCTAATTAAAAACCCAGTGGCATAGACACTAAGCAATCAATAAGTGGGACCTCCTGTAACTGAGAAGCTTCTGTAAAGCTAAGGAGACTGTCAATAGGACAAAACGACAGCCTACTGAATTGGAAAAGCTTTTCACCAATCCTACAAGTGACAGAGGACTGATCCCTAAAATATATAAAGAACTCAAGAAACTAGAGCCCCAAACCTTGAATAACTCAATCAAAAAATGGGGTTCAGAACTAAAAAGGGAATTCTCAGCAGAAGAATTACAAATGGCTGAAAGGCACTTGAAAAAGTGCTCAACTACTTTAGCCATCAGATAAATGCAAATCAAAACAACTTTGAGATACCACCTTACACTTGTCAGATGGCTAAGATAAAAGACACAGATGACAGCTTATGCTGGAGAGGATGCGGAGCAAGGGGAACACTCCTCCATTGTTGGTGGGAGTTTAAGCTTTTTTCAGCCACTCTGGAATATAGTATGACAGTTTCTCAGAAAACTGGGAATCAATCTCCCCAAGGATCCAGCAATACCACTATTGGGCATATACCCTAAAGATGCACATTTGTACCCCAAAAGCATTAGCTCAACTATGTTCATAGTAGCATTATTCATAATAGCAAGACCCTGGAAACAACCTAGGTGCCCACAACTGAGGAATAGATTAACAAACTGTGGTACATCTACACAATGGAGTACTACTCAGCAATAAGAAAAAATGATATCCTAAAATTTGCAGGCAAATGGATGGATTTGGAGAATATCCTCCTGAGTGAGGTCTCAGAAACCCGGAGAGATAAGCAGGGGATGTACTCATTCATTAGTGGATTTTAAGCAAAAACATTCTTTTTTTCATTGAAAGAAGATGGGTGAATAAAGTGATTTAAAACACACATATATGCAAAACAAAACAAAACAAAACTGGTTTGTCTGTAGAAGGATTGCTTAGCAGAAATTTGTGGTGGCCATAGTGCATCCGTGAGCATTAGCTGTGACCTACTGTGCTTTCTTTATCTGTAAGTGAGCCTAACCTGGCTTGAGAAGCTTTAGATTTTTAGTTTTTATGTTTCATGTATTTTAGAGAAAAGAGAAGTTTTAATATTCTATGTTTTTTTGTTACTATCTAAATGTTTTGCTTTTTATATAATGTTTGATATTGATTTTCAAAAAACAATAAAACAAGAAAAAGTAACATGTACCAGATTTTGGCACATACTAAAGGCAATAGTGTTCATTCACATATATATATCTAAAGCAACTAGAGTGATATCTGGCACATAATTAATGCTCACTATATATCTTTTAAATGACCATTAAGTACTGCCAACTTTCCTGTCATGAACACCATCATCATCCCAACAGAATCCTTGCCTAATAAATTGAGTCTATAAATTTCTTGCCCTAAAAATTCCTTTACTTTTCTTTTAAAAAATGTCAAAATTAAATGCTATTTGAAATCCCTCAAAAAAAGAAGCAATAAAGAAGGCACAAAATGGGGCAAAAGTGGAAATAGAAAATCTGAACAAAAGAACTGGAACTACAGATACAAGCATATCCAACAGAATCCAAGAGATGGAAGAGATAGAGGGATAGTATCCAGGATATATCAAGAACTCAGGTAATTGGATTTCAAAAAAATAATTCAAATAATAATGAGGTACAGATCCAAACAGAATTCTCAATTAGAGAAATTTCAAATGGTTCCAAATTGTTCTTGTCTGCTCTAGTACTACCAGCTGTGCTGGATGAATTTTGAGATGGAAGTTAGTAGCATTTAGATGTGTGATAACTGCTTAGTCTGAGAAGCCATTTATGTGGGGAAATCCTTTCCTTCATAAGCTTTGAAACTTCTATCTGTGTGGTATGTATAACCTTTATGTATAAATGGTCTATGTGATAGTCCTTTAGAAAGAAAACATAGAGTCTATTGAATTCTTAGCTGATCATGAAAATCTGTAAAATCGGGCCTCAATTAAGCTAGTCTAATAATTTGAGCTTTGGACTTAGAAAAATTGAATGTGTTTCCATTATACAAATATTCTCCCACAGCTTAAGTGTTAACTTTTATGGTGAACATTAAAATATAATTAAGATTAAATAGGCTTTTTTCATCAGTACAATTATTTTGAAAAGTAAACTTCAACTGAAAAGAAAGTTATTTTTCATGCTTGGTAAGAGTACATTGTTCTAAATCATGATTATGATGGAGAAATTAGAAGAAACATAGCTTTTGCCCAGCAGGGATTGTATCCTGAGAACTCAATAAATTTAGGCTAATTTGATTATTTTAAAAGCACAATTTATTCTCTATACACAATTGCATCAGCTGGGTATTACATTTGGCAGGATATTTCAGAAAAATCCAGAAATGCTGAGAAAATTAATGGATCACTCAATGTATGGCATTGAAATCACTCATATGGCAAAGAAATAAAAATTTCTTCTCTCTTTACTATATTCTACTTTAACCAATGGCTATTTCATTTTGGGCATCATGTAACAGCCAGACAAGGAGAAGAGAAAAGAACACTAGTTAACTTTAGCTGTGTTCAGTGGTGTAAGAAAAGTACTAATTTTTGTATATTGGTTTTGTATCCTATAACTTCGCTGAAAATGTATTAATTAGTTTTTGAGTTTTTAGTGGCATCTTTGAGATTATTTTAATGTATAGGACTGTTTGTTAAGAATGAGAAGGGATTTGATGTTGAAGATAATAGAAAATAATGGGGGAGATGGAAAACATGATAAAATACATATTTATGTTTGGTATTGTGAAAGAATAAGTAAAAAGACTTATCTGAAAGCAATTTAATGTTCTCTTGCCTCATTGAGACTTTCAATGATATATTGATGGTCTTGTTCTAAATCTTAAAAAGCTTTCAGATTTTTCTCACTGAGTATAACTGTAGCTGGTGTCACATTATATGTTGTCTATATTGTACTGGCATTTATTCTTTCTTTGCTTAATTAATTCAGAACTTTTATTTAAAAAGGATGATGATTTTTATCAAATACTTTTTAGTGTTTCTGTTGATATGTTTATATGGCTTTTGTACTTGACCCCGTTGATATAATGTATCTTAGTTACTGACTGCTTATGGGCCATCTATGTATCTCTCAAACAAATCTCACTTGATTATGGTAAACAACAAATTTGATATTCTATTGTAGTATTTGGTTTGTTGAAGATTTAAATGTTGTGTTAAAGATTTTTGCATTCATGTTCATCTGGGATTTAGCTTCATATAATGAGTTCAGAAGAATACCTTTACTGATCATTTGGAATAAGTGGAGAAAAATGGTATTAGTTCCTCACAAGTTTGGTAGGATTCAATATGAATCTATCTGGACATAAGATAATTTTAAATTGATTTAGTCTTGTTACTCATAAATGTTAGTTCAGAATTTCTATTTCTTCATGATTCTGATGAGTCTATATTTTTTTATTTTTTTTAATTTATTTTTGATTAAAGTCTCATTTTTTATCCATGTATCCCTTTGTTCAAACTCCCTCCCCCCTCCCGCCCCTCCCAGTCACTCTCTCTTCTCCCCATCTCCTTATCACCTTCCCCGCAAGGGCAGGAGGTCCCAAAGTCCCAAGGTGGATTAGTTCAGCTCAGCATCTACTCCAAGCAAGTCTGATTTCCTCATCCTAATATCAAGACCGGCTCAGGTGTTCCTCTGGAGGGAATGGGCTCCAAGGTGCCAACCAAGGTGTTTCAGATCCCAAGCTATTCAGTGCTTGTGGTTTGCAACTTGGGTGTGATTTGCTTTTTGTTTAAAGTCCACTAATGAGTGAGTACATCCCCTGCTTATCTTTCTGAGTTTGTGATACCTCACTCATGAGGATATTCTCCAAATCCATCCATTTGCCTGTGGATTTTAGAATATCATTTTTCTTACTGCTGAGTAGTACTCTATTGTGTAGATGTACCACAGTTTGTTAATTCATTCTTCAGTTGAGGGGCATCTAGGTTGTTTCCAGGTTCTTGCTATTACAAATAATGCTGCTATGAACATAGCTGAGCTAATCCTTTTGGGGATACAAATGTGCATCTTTAGGGTATATGCCCAATAGTGATATTGCTGAGTCCTTGAGGAGATTGATTCCCAGTTTTCTGAGAAACTTCCACACTGCATTCCAAAGTGGCTGAACAAGTTTACACTCCCACCAACAATGGAGGAGTGTTCCCCTTGCTCTGCAACCTCTCCAGCATAGACTGTCATTTGTGTCTTTAATATTAGCCATTCTGACAAGTGTAAGGTGGTATCTCAAAGTTGTTTTGATTTGCATTTCTCTGATGGCTAAAGATGTCCAGCACTTTTTGAAGAGCCTTTCAGTCATTTGTAATTCTTTTGCTAAGAATTCCCTTTTAAATTCTGAACCCTATTTTTTAATTGAGTTATTTAGGGCTTTGGGCTCTAGTTTCTTGAGTTCTCTCTATATTTTGGGGATCAGTCCTCTGTTACTTGTAGGATTGGTGAAAATCTTTTCCCATTCTGTAGGTTGTTTTTTTTTTTTTTTTGGCTTATTGACTGTGTCCTTGGCTTTACAGAAGCTTCTCAGTTTCAGGAGTTCCCACTTATTGATTGTTGTTCTTAGTGTCTGTGTTATAGGTTTATATTTATGAAGTGCTCACCTTTGTCAATGCGTTGGAGAATATTCCCCACGTTCTTTTCTATCAAGTTCAGTGTAGCTGGGGTTATGTTGAGGTCTTTGATTCACTTGGATTTGAGTTTTGTGCAGGGTGATAGTCTTGGATCTATTTGCATTTTTCTACACACCACCATCCAGCTATGCCAACACCATTTGTTAAAGATACTGTCTTTTTCCATTGAATATTTTGGGCCTCTTTGTCCAAGATCACATGTTCATAGGTTTTTTGAGTTAATTTTGGGATCTTCAATTCGATCCATTGATCCACAAGTTTGTTTTATGCCAGTACCAGGCTGTTTTTATTCCTGTAGCTCTATAGTATAATTTGAAGTCGGGGATGGTGATGCATCCTGAGGTTCTTTTTTTATTTTTTTAAATTTTTTATTCTGAATAAAGTCACATTTCCTATTTGTGTTTGTCCTACATCCTGAGGTTTTTTTTGGTTGAGCAAAATTTTTTTGGCAATCCTGACTTTCCTGTTATTCTAAATGAAGTTGAGTATTGTTCTTTAAAGGGCTGTAAAAAATTGTGTTGAGATTTTGATGGGAATTACATTGACTCTGTAGTTTGCTTTTGGTAGGATTGCCATTTTCACTATGTTGATCCTACCTATCCAGGAACATGGGAGATCTTTCCATTTTATAATGTCCTCTTCAATATATTTCTTCAGTGATTTAAAGTTTTTATCAAATAGATATGTTATTTCCTTGGTTACAATTACTCCAAGGTATTTACTGCTATTTGCAGCTATTATAAAAGGTGATTTTTCCCTTATTTCTTTTTTAGCCCTTTTGTCTTTAGTGTGTAGGAGGGCTACTGATTTCTTTGAGTTAATCTTGTATCCTGCTACATTGCTGAAGGTGTTTATCAGTTGTAGAATTTCCCTGGTAGAATTTTGTGGGTCATTTAGGTATACAATCATATCATCTGCAAATAGAGATAGTTTGACTTCTCCTTTTACAATTTGTATCCCCTTAATTTCCTTGTGTTTTCTTATTCTTTTCGCTAAAACTTCGAGAACTATATTGAATAGATAGTGGGAGAGAGGACATCCTTGTCTAGGTCCTGATTTTAGTGGGATTGCTTTGAGTATTTCTCCATTTAGTTTGATGTTGGTTGTTTACTGCTTGTAAATTGCCATTATTATATTTAGATATTTTCCCTGTATTCCTGATTTCTCCAGGACTTTTACCATAAAGGAGTTTTGGATTTTTGTCAAAGGCTTTTTCAGCATCTAAGGAGATGATCATGTATTTTTTTTTCAATTTGTTTATATAATGGATGACATTTACTGTTTTCCATATGTTGAACCATCTCTGTACTTCTGGGTTGATGCCTACCTATTGTGGTGGATGATATTTTTCATATGTTGTTGTATATGGTTTGCCAAAATTTTTGGATCAATATTTATAGGGAAATTGGTCTGTAATTCTCTTTTTTTGTTGTGTCTTTGAGTGGCTTGGGTATTAGTGTTATTGTGGCCTCATAAAAGGAGTTTGGTAATATTTATTCAGTTTCTACTCTATGAAACAGTTTGAGAAATATTGGTATTAGTTTTTCTTTGAATGTCTGGTAGAATTCTGCACTGAAACCATCTGTACCTGGGCTTTTTTGCTTGGGAGGCTTTTAATGACAGCTTCAATTTCCTTTAGGGTTATAGGTCTGTTTAGGTATTTAATCTGATCTTGATTTAATTTTGATAAGTGGTACGTTTCCAGAAAGCTGTCCATTTCTTCTAAGTTTTCCATTTTTGTGGAGTATGGATTTTCAAAGTATAATTTGATAATTCCCTGGATTTCCTGGGGGTCTGTTGTTATTTCCCCCCTTTTAATTTCTTACTTTGTTGATTTGGATACTCTGTCTCTGCTTTGTGGTTAGTTTGGATAGGAGTTTATCTATCTTGTTGACTTTCTCAAAGAACCAACTCTTTGATTCATTGATTCTTTGTATTGTTCTTTTTGTTTCAATTGTGTTGATTTCAGCTCTAAGTCTATCTTTCCAATGGCATATTTTAACCTATCCATTTGCAACCTGAACAATTCACCCCTCTTTAGGCAACCTGATGATTTTCTTTCACTAGAAAATTATAATATTGATGCCAAATATAGTGTATACACTAGTTTGAATTGCCCAAAATCCTGGACCTAAATTATCTTGTCTTAGCTTCTCAAGTGGTTTAGAACTACAGGTATGTACCACTATGCTCTGCTTATTGGCATATTATAATTATACAAAAATGGGCTTCATTGGTATATTTCCATACATGTATATATTTTGGCCACATTTACCTTGTTACCTTATATTGTACTTGCTACCCTATCACCAGTCTCTTTCTTTACACAAATAATTTCCCCTTCTACTTTCATGTCTTAGTTTTTTTTTAAAGAAAATCTAGATTCCTTCTAATACAAGAAATGTGTAACTTGTATGAATAAGGTCTATCTCACTTAACATGATGATCTCAAGCTCCATTTTCCTGTAAATAGTATTATTTATTCTTGATAAAATGTGATGAGTGGACCTTTTAAATGTATTTGCTGTCTTTTTGGACATTTTTAGAAAATATCTGTTCAGTTAATTTGCCCATTTATTGCTCATATTATTTACTTATTTGGTGTTTAATTTTTTGAGTTACTTATATATCCTTGGCTGGATAAATATCTGCAAAGATTATCTCCAGTTGTAGATTATCTCTTTATTGTAATTATTTCTTTTGTTGTGCAGAAGCTTTGAAATTTGATTAAATACCATTTGTCATTTCTTGCTATTAGTTTCTGAGTTATTGGTGTCCTGTTTAGAAGATCATTGCCCACCCCATATTTTGAAATAGTTTTTCTCTAGTAGCTTCTAAGGTTTGGGCCTTATATTAATGTTTTGGTTAGTTTTTTAGATTTATTTTTTATATGTGTGAGTGCTTTGCCCATGTATATGTGGACCATATTTATACTCTGTGCCTGTGGAGGCCATAGAAGGGCATAAAATCCTCTGGAAGTGGGTTATGCATGGTTTTGAGCTGGCATGTTAATGCTGGAAACTAAAACCAGAACCTCTGCAAGAGCAACAGACACTATCAATCACTGAACATTTTTCTAGCACCTGTGTCTTTGACTTGGTTTTTGTACCAGGTAATAGATAGGGATCTAATCTTAGTTTTCTATGAATAGATAGCTCCCCCCAGAACTACCTGTAAAAGAGGCAATCTATTTTCCAATGTATGATTTTGGTACTTAGCTGAATGTGTTTGTTTCATTCTATTCAGTTCTTTTCCATTCTTTTTCATTCCACACTATGCCATGCCATGCCCTTCCATGCCATGCCATGCCATGTCACTGTACTCTATTCATTATCTCCCCCTTTCTCTTCCTCTCCCTGCCTTGTGGTGATATATTGTATATTTAATAAAATATTGCATAAATTCTAATTAGTATATAATGAACATCCAGAGCCAGATATTGGGGAAAAGCTGGAATATCAGAGAGAGGAAACAGACCACAATCAATTCTCACCCAGCCAACTTCTCAGGCCAAACAGGATAAAGCATGACTGGTCACTTCTACAGAATCCTCAATTTCTGCCTTATATATTTTTCTCTGATTAGATATTTTGCTTCCTGGTTTGACTCTGTATCATACTCCTAGAGTTAAGATTAAAGCTGTGAGCTACCACTGCTTGGTTGTTAGGCCTTGAATTCACAAAAATCCAGAAGGATCTCTGTCTCCCAAGTGATAGGGTTGAAGGCATGGGTCACTGTTTTCTGACCTTCATGGCTTGACTGTGGGTAATTCTGTCCTCTGATATTCCAAGTTGATTTTATTAAATATATAATATATCACCACACTTCCCCACCTCTGTATGTGTGCCAGTACCATGTGATTCTAATTACAATTGCTTTATAGTATGATTTTTGATACCTCCATATTGCTTTGACTATTCAGGGTCATCAGAAAAAGTCTGATGATTCTTGGTCTAAATTGTAGTAGCTCTTGCTGAACAATTTCAAGGAATTAGCACTTCAGTGTCACTGGCCTACTTTAACTTTAGTCCAGATGTCTTTGCAGTCTTTGTTACTTTAACCATTTCCAGTGTCTTTCTGCAACTCTAGGTAGAAATGACAACAGATTATTTAGGATCTACTAGCAAAATACTACATGTTAGAGGAAAATAACTATAACTTTCTGTAGTGGATGCTTAACTGAAGAAATGAAGTACTATGTACTAAGTACTAAAATGACCTGGGCTTGATTTTCAGAAAGAGACTGTTTTAAACATTGTAGCAAGTAGAACTATCAAGTATTATGAAGAAGAGACTTCATAGTTTCGATTTTTTTAACATCTAAGTAGTTTGTGTCCAAAGATTCACTTATATAATCAAAAATCATTTAGGGTTTGATTATTATTGATCTTAGTGAAGGTAAGATGAAATCTTATAGTTTTTTCTTTGTACATCAAGATTATATAAAAGGAGGTAAATTTATCATTTGAAGAATTCTTTATAACTTTATATAAAACATTCATTGCTTTCATCATATCACTATCTGTATCTGAAGCAGACAATGTAGATTCCATTCCAAACTTACTGATGAGGAAATGGATAAAACGGTAGATTAAAGCCTAACTAATTACATATTATAGAAACTGGAGCAAAAATCCAGGCCTGTTGCCACTTAATACAATGTTCTTTCCACTAAACCACTTGACTATTTACTGTGTGCACAGCATTGTATGAAACAGTGGGAACTTACAGTGAAATAATACTTACAGTAGTACTTATGTTTAAATGTCACTTTAAATTCCCCCCTCCACATACATTTATTTTCTGTGCTGAAATTAGTATATATTAGATTACTCTTGTTCACGCTGTCTTGTTTAGTAGCTGTCAAGAGAATTTCTATACACTTGAGCTTTACATTGTAATTGATGTAACACAATTGGTATCTAGAGGAAAAGGCTTTTATCTATTAATGCTTCCTTTATTACTTCCATGTTCCATAAGAAACAGAACTAATACAAGAAACCCATTTGAATTTCAGGCTTTTACTCATAATTCTATGTGCAGAGGATCCCTTAGACATTTAAAAAATTAAATAAGGAATTAACTTCTTAATTTGACAGGTCATATAGGTGCTTGTTTATGTATTTATTCATTTTTATATTACTATTATTTTTCAATTTTTCTAGACAGGGTTTCTTTATGTAGCACTGGATGTCCTGCAATTCATACAAAGACTAACAAGCAGAAATTTTAGTGATATTAAGAAAAGTGTGTTTTACTTCATGAGAGAGCTAGCTGTATGGTAGAAACTGGTCTAATTTACGTAACTGAAAAATATGGAAACCAATGAAAAGAATTTATCTCTATCTCTTACCATTTAGAAGCATAGGAAATATTTTTCCAATTATTGTGAAAATATGAAAACTTCAGAATGTTGATAAATATTTTATTTACCCATGACTCACCCAGGGATACTTACCCTACATAAACATAATTAGTATATTTGCTTCTGGGTAAAATTTCTCCATGACTGATAATGTACATAGCTTATTCTTGTTAAAATATGTTAGGACACACTGATGTAATACGTACCCTTCAAATCAATAGGGGCTTAAGCAGTACACTCCTACTTCAAGCCATCACAGATATGTTGAGTGCTTTGCTTCATAGTGCCATTTTCTCAGCACTGGACTTAGACTAATGAGAAGTTGTTTTTTTGTATGTTGCTGTGGCCGAGTGGAAAAAAGCCCTGGAGGCTTTTATACCAGAAATTAAATGTTCTGGTTTGAAGTGACAGGTATATCTTCTACTCACAACTTATTGCCCCACATTACTACTCATGTGAGTCATGAGGCACCATCATACTATCTGGTGAGACAATGAGAAAACAACAAAAATTTGGCAAACAACAGTACTACTAATGACTATTACACACATGCACTCAGATTATCTCTATCTTTTGCTTTACATTCCACTAAGATACATTACAAATGTCATTTTATTAAGTGGATAAACCAGAACATATCTAAATACTTCTCAATTGCTGAGCATTTAGATTATTTAAAATATCTTAGTGTTTCATGCGTTTTATTTTGAAGTGCCTTAGAATGAGCATAAATAAATAATCAAGTGTGCTGGAACATGTCTATAATTATAGCATTCAAGAAGCTGGGATCTGAGGGATACAAACTTGAGGCATGCCTGCATGACTTCTATGCACACCAAGAACCATAACAAAGGCCATAAATAAATAAAAGTATTGTGATCTGCTCCCCACCTCCACACACACAGAAAAAAATCTGAAGAAATATTTTTTCTTTTCTTTTTCTTTTTTTTTATCCAGTTGCATTTAGTTCAGGAAACAACCAAATAGATTCTTTACTAACTCTAAACAAAGCAAACAGGTAGTTTCATTTAGTTGTGCATAAGATGGGTTTCAGGAAGCTGTATATCAAAATGATATTGAAAGAATAGACTCCATGTTTATTGGAAATTCAGTCACATTAAATAGTCACATAATGGGTCTTTAAGATTTTGAGTCCCAGATTATAGTATACTTACACAATTTGGATATTAGGAAGAGGCTTTTAAGTAATCTGGTTCTTTAGAAATACCAATTTACTGAATACAGCTTCATATCATGTGCCATTGGAATATGCTTATGGATCATTATGTTTGTTCCCATTAGGGCTATGAGTTCTATGTGATAACTATAAAAGTATAGAAATAATTTTGATTGATAGCCCACAAAGGAGAATAAAACTAGTCTTCTAATTTGTCTTTAATGCTGTGCTGTTCACATATTCTATTGATGTGCTTTAAATATATTCTATTTTCATAATGAGTCACTTCAAAAAGAGTTTACTGTGGACTTTTCCAGAGTGAATGGCGAATCCTTGCTTTCACAGTAGCTTCCCCTTTAAACTATAAATTATATTTTATGAACATTTGTAAATATTTAATCTAGTGACCATTTTTGTGTGTCTGAATGTGGAAGTCTAAATAAATCTTATGGGATACACACATATATCCTTATTATTTTCTTTGCATAGCTTAGTGACCACATTTCTAAATGTTGAAATCTTGGAAGGATATGTTCTTTTAATATGACCATACTTTTTACTTTATAAACAAGATCGGTATGTTTTCTCCCTACTGCATATACTTCTGAGAACTTTCATGTAGCCTAAAAATGTATATTTCCTGTTTGTGAGTACATTTTTGCTGAAGATTAGTTCACCAATAGCATGGCAGTTATTCTACTCCATACAAGGAGAAGATGGTGGCAAAGTTTGAAAAACTTGGGGTATTAATTATGGATAATTACACATGAGGAAAGAATTCAAATATGTCTTTAGATCTTTGAGGTATAGATGGAAGGTCTCCAATAGTTTCTATTATACTACCATAAGGCTTAGTGTCAGCATCACTCACAAGTACTCTTTTCTTTGGTTATCATTTCCTCCTCTTCTTGCTGGTAGTCCTTACTCATACAGTCCCTATCTCTGGGAAAAATGTAGAAAGACAAATGTTTGAATTCACATCCTAATTTAGTGAAGCTTGATGAAGACTCAAATGAATGTTTGTTTTGATATTAGTCTTTTAGAGTTGCCAAGCCATCTGCCTCATTCAGCAATGGTTTCATTATTTTTCACGCTTATTCTGCATTTTGTTGATAGATTTATTTAATAGATTTTTAGGAGCCATTTGCCAATCTTACTATCTCTTTCAAAAAGCATCTAACATGACGAAATAATCTATAATGATCTTGAATTTTGAAAATGTTAGTAGGAGCAGTATGGAGTTGGCTGGTAAGTTGAGATACCATTTTAGATGGAGACATCTTTCAAGGGAGATACTTGATAGTTTAGTTTGAGTCAGAGCTTTCCAAAGCTTGTGTGAGCTTTAATTGCTGGTGTGCCTAGTTCTATGGAGCAAGCTGGTAACAGCTTATAGACATAGTGGCTTATTTTAAGCCCTGGGTTCTTTCATAGTTATCTCATTATGAGCATTCAACTCAAGGTTGGATCCCAGACTCAGAATAGTTATCTTTATTCTATAAAGATTTTCAAAAATATTTACCTGGCATTTACTTATAGATTTTTCCCCGAAATTATTTAAGATAGATTACATGGAAAAAAATACTAAAATATAAAATAATTATGTGAGACAAACTATCACCAGAGTTAGAATTTCATTAAGAAACAGTAATTTGAAATTATGTAATTAGTAGCATAATTTTGGAGGTAAAGGATCTGTGATGAACATTTGATAAACATTGACAAAATAGTATTTCAATATAATTATTGAAATCAAATCAATGATTTAACTAAAGCCTTCTTCATAGGTAGGAATGGGATAACATGAAGTTGATGATAGCTCTTGGAAAGAGGGAACTTGCTGGAAGACATCAAGCAGAACTTTAATTTTCCCATTGAGAAAGTTTGGAGTGATGAAGAGTTCCTTTCTTTCTTTATCTTTGCTTTGGGAAACTATTTTGTCAAGTGTATGATATTATTAAAGTTTGACAACTTGCCTCAAATTTGGATATTTATCTGTCATCTGCATTTTATGGGGCCATTAAAGAGAAATGATTTAGGCTCCCAATCAAAAATATAAAAGAAATGATTTTAAATCAAGAGACTAATTGTGGGAAGGCTAGCTACTCATGAGTATCTTACCAATTGACAATTTTGAGAGCCACAGATCATTATAAGGGCAGGATAAGGATGCTGGGAAAAGAGAGCAGCTGGAGTTGCAAGAAAAACCAATTTAAAAAGAAAGGAATAGAGGCTAGGGATATGGTGTGTGGGTAAGAATGCTTAGTATAAAGTCACGAAGACTTGATTTCGGATTCACTGCACTCACATTGAAAAAGCCTAAAAATGCTAGGTATGGCTGCCCATACAATTATCTCTAGCACTGGGGCACAGGCCTGAGGATACTTTGGACTTTATATTCATCCTGTAGCTCAACATAAAGCAACTCTAGGTTCTGTAAGAGATCTTCCTTAAGGAGATGAAGTACAGAGTGATAGACATCTAATGTTTTCTCTTCACCACATATGTACAAGAATGTATACACAGATGTAATCACATATTCACACAAAGGTACTACCCACTCACTTACACACACAAAAGATAATACTCACAAGAACATAACTGTAGTTATTTTTGTGATATTAACAGCTGCTAAATATATTCAAAGAATTCTGTATCATACTATATCCATGCTTATTGCTACTCTATTTACAATAGCTGGGAAATGAAATCAGCCTACATGTCTATCAAGTGATGAGTAGAAAATAGAAATTTTTTTCTGAGACAGGGTTTCTCTGTGTAGTCTTGGCTGTCCTGGGAGTCACTCTGTAGACTAGGATGGTATCAAACTCACAGAAACCTGCCTGCTTTTGCCTCTCAAGTGCTGGGATTAAAGATGTGCCCCACCATGCCTTCAGGCTGAGTAGAAAATGTAAATATGGCAATAAGAAGTGATAAGAAGTGAAATTCTATTCAGCACTAAAGAAAAATGAAATTATAAAAGTTTTAGGAAAGTGGGTAGATAGATTTATACTGAGGAATGTGACCCAAGCAAGGAAGACATATGTTCTTTCTTATATGCATATCCTAGTTTCTAAGTTTCAAATTTTGAGGGGTAAAATGGAATATCTGAAAAACTCAGGGAACTTGAGAGAAGTCATCAGAGGAGGCATTATGGTACTGGGGATGATAAAATACTTGGGATATAATATTATATATAGAAAGGTTTAAATAGAGATGATGAAAGATAGTGGGAAATAGATGGAGTATGGAAGAAATCTAAGGATACATTGAGAAACAGTACAGAAACTGCTGTGCAAGCAAGAAAAATATAATTCAAAACCAATTTGGTACAGTCTTACTCTGTGTGGGTGCAAAATGCTGCCCCCAGAAACTATAGTTTGTAAATGAAAATTCCAGTGTTAGGTACAGAATAATTCCCTAGAAATTGTTGACCAGAGACCTTCCAGAATTATGCAAGGCATTGTCATTGTTCTTGTTTGTGCACAACTACTAAAAGGTAAGTTCTTGTTGCCAAGGATATTACATTCTTTGGTTATGTGATATTGAAAAAAATCAAGCTAGAATTGAGCTTGGAGCTCCATTCCTGCTGGCTAGTGGTTATAGCACCAGAAAGTACTATTTGGGCTGTTATTGGAGAAAAGTAATTAACGTTTTTACCTAGCTGTGGTCCTTGAGGCTATAATACTAATAGTCCAGAAAAAATATACCCATGGTAGAATAGTGACATGACTGTTTTTGAAGTAACCAGCTGTTTTCTGATTGGATTTGAAATCCATTCTATGATGGGATGAACAACTTAGGTACTGAAAACCCAGACAAAAGCCTATGTGGGGAGGCCATAGGCCCTAGGGAAGAATCTGCTATTATAGTCTCCTAAATGAAAATGTTATCAAATTGCCTTCTGAGTAATTTTGATCATACCCATAGGCTTTGATATACAACCAATAATCCCTCTAAAAGATTATTTCAGCAATCTTTAGGCCCTTTTGATGCAAAGAACACCCTGTGAGTAAAATCCAGTTTACCTGGATTTCAAAGATGAAATTCAGCCCAATGGGTGAAGATAATCACATTTTTTAGGAATCATGAATTATTTCATTTGAATGTGGGGCTTCTGAAGACTATGGAAGGGAGTGTTTAATCAAATAATTTTAAAAGTTGTAAAACAACATTACTTTGGTAAATAATAAGGCCTTGCTATTCTTAGTTTAACCTTCCCGTTTTATCCCTTCTAGGGTCTGTTGCATTACATTTCTGGCCTGGACTTCACTGGTTAGCCCAGAGGTTTGGACCCACTCTCTGCCACTTAGGCCCAAATAATTACACAGGCTTATATTATTTTTATACTGATCAGCCTAGGGCCCAGGCATATAACTTTCTAGCTCTCTAATCTTAAACAAACCCATGATGCTTATCCTGTTCAGCCATGCAGCTCAGTACCTTTTCTCAGCAGCATTTCCTCTGCATCTTCTGGCAGTTCTGGTGACTCTGTGGTATCTGTCTGTGCTTTGAGATGTTTCCAGAGTTTTCTTAGCCTGGTAGCTCTGCCCACACTTTCTGTTTGCCTTCATCCAATCAGTGTTTTTAATTAAACCCATAGGCGGGATAATTATTTACAATGTAACACATAATCCACTAGAAGGGTCTGTTCTTTTCCCTTTCTGGTTTTGATCCTAGAGTCTGAGCACCAACACTATCATCACTAAAGCTTTTATTATCAACTGGTCTTGTATTAGATTTGGCCAGTGGGAGGAAACTGTAAGAACCTGGGGTAATCTAGAAGAGAATGACAGATATTTTTTATTTCCTGTTGTCTCCAAACTTGGACCTGTGATTTGAGCTTTGGGTCATCTTTCACGATCACACCCTCTGCCAGGAAAATCTCCTGCCTACAGTTTCATGTCTTAAGGAATCACAGGCAGAGGTTCCACTATTTCCTCTAGTATCATCAGCATTATGTTAGATTCCCATTATTGTTAACATCTGGCATTTCATCAGCTCCTGCAAATTCCCTTCATTATGCCCACACATTTCAAAGTCTTTTGAATCATTTGACATGAGTTTCATTGTTGTCTTTTTCTTCCTGAGACCTTGATGATAGAAAATGTGAAGCATTTGTTGAAGATCATTCTGTGGAAGCAGTGACAAAATTGGTAAAATTCCACCCAACTCCTGAAATTTTGCTCAACACTACACCACAGACCTACCTGTATTTCTATAACTCTTTCAGGAAGTTCTTGGGGAAAAGTCTTTAAAACTTAAGCAGTTATGAATTATTAAAATTTTTCTCTAGGTCCTGGCTGGAGGTTCTGTCCATGGTAATAGAGCTCTGCAGGGAGAAATACATTTTGGAGAGTCCTGTCTGCTCCAGCTGCAGATGTGACAGGGAGAATGAGGCTAAGTAAAGATGATGAAACACAAGCTAAATGTACTGGGATGAGCAATAAAGTAGTTTAGTGTTGTAGATGGATTACTTGAGTTCCTTTTAAAAATATGAAAAGATTCATGAATTTGCATGTCATGGTTGCACAAGGGCCATGCTAATCTGTGTAATCTTTCCAATTTTAGTGTATGTGCTGCCAAAGTGAGCATTCCTAGAGTTCTTTTACCTACCTTAGTTTTTTCAATTAAGAAAACTGAAGTATACTTAGCATATAGTAAAATTTGCTTTGCTAGGCTATATCTCTGTGGAGTTTCACAAACACATGCAATCATAAACTTCTACCACAATAAAGATACAAAACAGTTTTGTTTTAAATAACTCCTGTGGGCTGCCCATTTTTTGTTCTGCCGCCTCCTCCCCATACCTGCAATGCCTGTTAAGTTTTGGCTTAGCAAGAATGCCATGTAAATGGAATCATATAACATGGAACTTTTGAGTCTACCCTTCACTTATTCATCTAGTTCAGGGGTTCTCAAGCTTCCTAATTCTTTGACCCCTTAATATAGCTCCTCATGGTGTGGTAACCCCCAACCATAAAATTATTTTTGTTGTTACTTTATAAATTTAATTTTGCTACTCTTATGAATCAGCATGTAAATATATTTGGAGATAGAAGTTTGTCAAAGGGGTCTAAACTCCTATATTAGGACCACTGGTCTAATATATCAGATTCATCCATTTATTTGTTTGTGTCAGGAGTTTTTTTTAACTAGTTATTACTGGCCAATATTCTAATCTGCATATGAACAATATTTTATCCATTCCCCCGTTACCAGCAAAAGAAAATTTAGTTATTACACTTTATGGATATTATGAATAAAGCTGCTGTCATTAGTCATGCTCAGATTTTTATGTGAATATTAATTTTTATTTCATCTGGGATTGGGATATCAATAACATGGTGAAGTTATACTTATGAGAAACTACCAAATGATTTTTATAAAATGTGTGTGTTATTTTTCATCCCAACCTTTTCCCAAATTGAATAATTTTAGATGTTTTATTTATAAGTATCAGCAGATATTAGGACCATACAAATAAACATTTTTCTAAAGTGCAATCCAAATATAAATAACTTGGCCCAAGAAGATTTTTATTTCTTTGGTTATGTGTTTTTGGAGTTTCTTAATCTTATCACGTTAGGTCTTTGAAAAGACAACATCATGTATATAAAAAGAATGTTTTGAGACAACAAGACATAAGGCACTGAGAGGACATGGATGACATAATGAAAGCAGCTAATGAGTCTATTACAGTACATTATTTTTTAGCAAAAGTAATCTAACAATTAGAAATGTCACAACCCTCTGGGTTTTTATCGCTTTAGGAGATGTGGAAGAGAACAGTTGTAAGATAAGGACTGCTTGTCATTGGTACATGGCAGCATTGTTAGTTGTTATGCAGGTGGTGCTCAACCTTTGCTTTCTTTCTTCCTTCCTTCCTTCCTTCCTTTCTTTCTTTCTTTCTTTCTTTCTTTCTTTCTTTCTTCCTTCCTTTTTTGGGTTTGGAGTGATTTTGATGTTGTTGCGCTCCAAGTCCAGAGAAACAGATAGTGCATGTTAACAACAAAGCACAACAATCTCCCCTTCATGCAACCTGCTGCTGCTTGCTGGGTAGGGGGCAGCTGCCTAGTAGATGTGAATAATTGATTTTTCTGCTGGCTCCCCAGTGTCAGTCATTTTCATCAGTCAGCAGGTGAAGACATTCTGCAGCTTCTCACTGTCCCTGGCTCTAAGCATGTGACATCTTTGCTTAAAAAGGCCTGCAATGTGGTGACTGCTAATTGCCTGCACTTATGAAGTGAGTTTTCTTGGGCTCTCATTGTCTTCCTCCAAACCCATTTTAAAATATATATTACTGGGCTGATTTTATCTCCTGAATTGGATTGGCTGATGAGCTCTGGGCAGCTGTGATTTGTCATATCTATGTTTATTTTCAGCTCTCAGATGACTGGTGATTAGAAAAGCAGACCAAGTAGAAGATATGGTGGTAGAGGTCATCAATACATGACCCAGTGATCAGTCTATCAGGCAGTACTTACTGTGTAACAGTTAATGTGCTCCCCATATTTCTGTCAAAATCAGGCATGTAAGTGTTTACTGAAATAGGAAACAAAAGGTCTCCTTGTTAAGATTTTCTTTAAAAAAAAAAGAAGAAAAAAAGAGATTTTCTTTGAAAAAATCATGATATATAATAAATGTTTTAGTTCTCTAAACTTTTAGAAATGAGGCTATTGATATTTTACATGATTAGAAAAGTGATACATGAATATATGATAAGTAATATGGAAACTAAAATATAACATTTATAAAAATTTTAAAACATTCTAAAAATGCAGAGTGTATATAATGTGCATATACAATATATATATATAAAATTTATAACTGAGATTATACTACTTATACAGTTTTATATACCTACTGTTTTTCTTAACAGTATCTTATGATCCTTTTTCTTTGTTATTAAGTGGAAAAATGTTTTTTATTTTGTTATATTTTAGCAAATTCTATAAACAATGATTTAATAGGTTTCATTAGCCTACAGCTACAAGTTCTCATCTGATTAATTCTATTTTTGTTTATTTATTTGTTTTAGAGATAGGTCTCACTGTATAGAACTGGCTTCCTGGATCTTGGTATATAGCCCAGACCAGCCTTGACCTCATCAAGGTCTGCCTGCCTGTACTTGCTGAGTGTTGGGATTAAAAGTGTGCACTACCACCTCCACCTGTTAATCTGATTTTTTATGGAAAAATTATTACAAGTAAAATGCTTGGTTAAAATGATATATATATTTAAATACTTAAAACTGAATATATATACATATTCAAATAACTTTGGAAGAGTTTATAACCAATTTATCTTTCAACAAGCGAGGACATAATATTAATAGACACATTTTCTTTGTCTTTCTTATATTTGCTAGTAGTCAATCGCTCTCATGTTTTACAGTCCATTTTATATTTTTCTCTTGTGAGATGTCCTGTTTGCATGGCCTGGGCCAAGGCCCTTGGCACCATGAATGAGGTCAGATGGTCCATCTTGAGGTGTGCTGGCTCCTTCCCTGGCCCAGGTGTGGTTCCGAGCCTTTCTTATCTTTTGAGAGATAGTTTGTATTATTGTGCTTTGTTAGCCCTATATAGCTAGTAAAAGGGGCTTCAGCTGTGATTATTGGATGACAATTAGAAAAAATGTCACAGGACTAGACAGGTAGGCAGGAAATTTGGTTAATGATATATGGTTTTAAGTAAATAGGCCAACAAAGACTTTTTAACTTGAAAATTATTTACAATATGTGTCTGTTCATAAAAAGAGTAGCACAGAATTTTGCTTTTTTTAATCAAAAAGTTGAGTATGAGTTGCCCATATAACTTTCTTTGACTAATATAATGTAGCATGGGGGCTCCAGAGGCTCCATTCTCTTCACATGCTGCTCTGGACTGTTATTGTATAAGGAGGGCTTACATGAAGAGCCATGAGGAGGGACAAGTTAGCTATGCTATGTGTTCTGGATGAACCAGTCCATAGCTGTGCTACTAGTCAAATATCAGTCCCATAGAGATCAGCAGAAGAACTACATAGTGAATGTACAGAATTGTGTGAAGTGTTAAATTGTTGTTGTTTTAAGCCACTGAGTTTTGAGGTGGTTGGTTTATAGCAATAAACTGAATGCATAATTCTAGAGGATTTTCATCTCAGCTGTGCACATTTTTTCCATTAGGAGTGCTTGACACGGAAAAGAAATCTAAGGCTTTAACAAAGTTCTTTTTATCTCTGATTGCCAATAAGAATGCATCTATCCTCCCCACTTCCAAAATTGTGTCTACTTTAGTTTTTGCTGTATTTCAGAGAAAGAGCATAAGGGTGCAATTTTGGAATTGAGCCCATGTTTATAGAGAGCTCCTTGGACTAGCTGTGAGCTCATTGCATCATTTAGTTCTTTGTGATTTTCCTATGTTGAACTTTTACTAAATGTCAGGCTGTTTTTTTTTTTTTTATTTAAAATTTCTAAACTCAATTTACCCAAGGTTCTGAAATTGCCATATGATTGGGGATTAGAATCTAAAGGCATTCACAATGCAGTGAAACTTTTTTTTTATGAATTGGCATAAGGCATGTGCGGACACACGGAGGTGCCTGCTCGTAGCCTCTATGCCCACATCCAGAAGCTAGACCAAGTGCCTCCTGGGGAGAGTGTGACTGCCATGGAACTTGAGTTCAAGTTACTAGCCAACTTCAAGGCCCACACATCTCGACTCATTAGTGCCAACCTGCCTTGCAACAAGTTCAAAAACAGCCTGGTGAATATCATGCCCTATGAGTTGACCCGAGTGTGTCTGCAACCCATCCATGGTGTGGAAGGCTCTGACTACATCAATGCCAGCTTTCTAGATGGCTACAGACAGCAGAAGGCCTACATAGCTACACAGGGGCCTCTGGCAGAGAGCACCGAGGACTTCTGGCGCATGTTATGGGAGCACAATTCCACCATCATCTTCATGCTGACCAAGCTTCGGGAGATGGGCAGGGAGAAGTGTTACTAGTACTAGCCAGCAGAGTGCTCAGCTCGCTATCAATACTTTGTTGTTGATCCAATGGAGGAGTACAACATGCCCCAGTATATCCTTCATGAATTCAAGGTCACAGATGCCCGGGATGGGCAGTCGAGGGCAATCCGACAGTTCCGGTTTACAGACTGGACAGAGCAAGGAGTGCCCAAAACAGGTGAAGGCTTCATTGACTTCATCGGGCAGGTGTACAAGACTAAGGAGCAGTTTGGGCAGGATGAGCCCATCACAGTGCATTGCAGTACTGGTGTGGGCCAAACTGGAGTGTTCATCACTTTGAGCATTGCCTTGGAGTGCATGCGGTGTGGTTGACATGTTCCAGACTGTGAAGATCCTCCGCACACAGCGTCCAGCAATGGTGCAGACAGAGGACCAATACCAGCTATACTACTGTGTGGCCCTGGAATACCTCGGCAGCTTTGACCACTATGCCTCCCTGAGGGGCTCCAGGGGGAGACACAGCTCCTCTGAGCCATACCGACCATTGTCCAGCCCTCCTGCACGGATGCTGTTGCCAGCAGGGCACAGCCCACTGGGATCACAGCATTTCGGGGGACATTGCCACACCAGTCAGAGAGCCCAGAACACTTGGTCGAGTAGGCAGACTGGCAGCCTGGCTCTGAGCCCTTGCCCACCGGGCAAGTGGAGCCCTGCTTCAAGCTCTCTGTTCAGCTCTGTTTCTCATGCTTCTGCTGGGATGGGGAAGAGGGCAAGGCCTCCAGTTTTTATACATTAGGCGAGGTAGACCAAGGGATCCTAGCCTCTTCCCTCTGACTTTCCTTTTGCAAATCTTTCACTGCAGATTGGGCTGCTGTGGGATTTGGGGCTTATTTTGTTTTCCTTTTTGAGTTCATGTTGGATCCTTTCTTGTACAACATATGCTGAAGGACAGCACATGCCTTCCTTGTGCAGAGGTAGGGCCCTGCCTGAGCAGGTCAGCCATGGCCTAGGAGGCAGCCCCATGTTCGCTGTTCTCCAGCCTTTCAGAGATCCTATTCCAGCCAAATGAAGGGAAACACGTTTTGTTTTGTTTTGTTTTAGGCTTTGTTTTTTTCTTGAGAGCCTTCTTAGGCCCCACAGACAGTGGTGGGCCGGGAGGTAATAGGAAACACATCCTCAGTTTGCATTTAACATTCATAGACACAAGACATGTCTGGGGGAGCCTGGCAAGGCATTCCTCATCATCATCGTGTTTGTAAAGGTTCAAAAATCAAAAATTGAAATAAACCCACAAAATATTTTTTTTAAATGATAAAAAAAAGAGTTGATGTAAGACTTGTAAAACATAAGAAAACCATTCACCTTTCTGTCCCCATTTCCTCAGCTATAGCGCAAGGTGTACAAACCATATCAATTCTAAATTGTTTTCTAATTCAGAACAGCTCTAATTTTCATTTCATTTTGTTTGTTGAGAGCATTTAAAATGCTTTATGTATTTCTTGAATACATAGTCATTTCTTCGTAACTTCTAAAATATTTTACTATTATTATAGTTCTGTATTGATTTCAATTTCTAATTTTCTGCTTAAATTAATTTTTTTTCTGGGAACTAGGCCAAATGAATTGAAATAGGTGTGTGTGTGTATGTGTGTGTAATGGTAAATTTGTTGTTTTACCAATATTTGTACAATGTATACTTTACTATTTAAATGATTAGAGAATGTTCTGTATTTACTCGAATCCATAACTATCATCTGTAATACCATTTGATTATGCCTCTCACTTATGTGAATTATATAGCTGGCTCTAGTGGTCTAGGGAAGCACAGGATATATTTCATTTCATATATTGGATGGTTTGATTGATGTTAGTTAGGATAATAGAGATGACTTGGGCAAATGTTAATTAAGTAGACTGGCCTTTTTCCTATGTGTTTTTAAAAAATCTCCTCTGTGTGTGTGTGTGTGTGTGTGTGTGTGTGTGTGTTCATAGAACAATTTGCAGGAGTCAGTATACTCTTTCCAGGGGATCAAGCGTAGGTCATCAGTTTTGGTGGCAAGCAACTTTACCCATTAAGTCTTCTTACTGGTTGCAATGTTTGTATGTTTGAGATTCCCAAGAACACCAATAAAGAACAAACTCCAGTGTGCCAGTACAGTTCAATCTTTAGCTCACATCATCTTTGCTATTGTCCTATAACCAAATCAAGTCACTTGAGCAACATCTAATTTCAAGAGATCAAGAGATGGATTTCACTTTTTAAAAATTGATTTCATTTTATTTTCAATACATCCCAACAGTAGTTTGGACTCTCTCCACTTCTCCCAACCCTCTACCTCCTCTCTCCTGCAGATGCACTCCTCCTCTGTTTCTCTTCAGAAAAGAGCAGGCCTTCCAGGGATGCCCATTGAACACACATAACAAGATGCAACAAGACTAGGCACACGCCTTCATATCCAGACTGGGCAACACAACCCAGTAGGAGGAAAAGGGTCCTAAGAGCAGATGAAAGAGTCAGAAACACACACCCCTACTCCCACTGTTAAGAGTCCTACAAAACTACCAAGCTAACAACCGTAACATATGTAGAGGACCTAGTGAAGACTCATGTAGACACTATGATTGCTGCTTCAGTCTCTGTGAGCCACTATGAACCCTATTTAGATGAAGTCTCTGGGCCATGTTCTCCTGGTATCCTTCACCTTTCTGGCTTCTACATTTCTTCCTCCTTCTTTTCTATAACTCTAAGGGGAAGGACCTAATGGAGATGGAGATCTCCAATTTGGGCTTTCTATCTACTTAATGTTTGGCTGTAGGTCTCTGCATGTGCTCCAATCAGCTGTGAAAGGAAACCTCTTTGCTGATAATTGGGTTAGAGGCCAAACTATGAGTATATAAAGATATCATTGATAATCATTTTATTGATTTTTTTCCCCATCATAGATATCTGAGCTATCCAGCCTCCAGTTCCCGGTCATCCAGATAGTGTCAGGTATGGACTACTTCTCATAGTGTGGGCTTTCAGTCAGACTAGTCATTGGTTTGTTACTCCCATGAATTGTGTGCCTCCATTGTTCTAGTGTATCTTGAAGGTGGAATAGATTATAGGTCAAGAGTCTTGTGGCTGGGTTGGTGTCCCAGTGTCACCTCTGGAAGCCTTGCTTGGTTACAGAGAATGGTCAGATCAGGCTTCAAATTCCATCGTGATCCTCATCCCCTTGCCCATGTAATCTCTCCTCCCTCTCTTCAGCTGGACCAGTAGCTCAGCCCAGTGTTTAGCTATGGATCTCTGCATCTGCCTCCATCAGTTGCTGGTTGAAGGTTCTATAATGACAATTAGGGTGGTCATTCATATGATAATAGGGAAAGGACAGTTTAGGCACCCTTTCCATTATGGTTTAGAGACCTGGCTGGGCTCATTTTGTGGATTCTTGGGTGCTCCCTAGTATCAAGCTTCTTTCTAATTCCACAATGGCTCCCTCTATCAGGACATCCACTTCTTTGCTCTCCTTTTCTGATGCCCCCTCACACCATCCCATTCTCTCATGTTATCTTCTCACCTCCCCTTGCTCCACTCCCCCCATTTGATTGCAATTTTCTTAGGAGAACCTCACTATTTCCCCTTCCCAGGGGATCTATATGGATGTCTCTCTTTTCTCTTGTTACCTAGCTGCTAGAGGTGATGAGGACTGTAGCCTGGTTATCCTTTGCATTATGTTAAAAATCCATTTATGAGTGAGTATATACCATGTCTTTTTTTTGGGGTCTCTGTTACCTCACTCAGGATAATACTCAAAAGATGTTCTTATTATATATGCCAATACTATAGTTATTATATATATATATATATATACATTCAGAAAGCAGGATAGTTTCATTGTTTTAAACCACCTATGTCAATTTCCTTTATAATTTTCCATATTGAGTCTTTTAATAATTATTTAGGATACAGTTTAAACAAAAATGAACATCTCCAAATATAATAATTTAAATAAGACAGAAGATAGATATAAAATGTTAATTTCTCTCTGATATAAAATTCCAAAGGTAATTTAGATTGAACAAAAAACATTTGTTTAACCAGGTAGGTTGGGTAGTATTGACTTAATTTGACAGGATGTGGACTCACCTAGGAGACAAAGCTTCAGACACACCAGTGAGGAATTATCTTAATTTTGTTAGCCTCTTGCCTTTTATTTTGTATAGTTTAACTGAAATAAAAGAGCCGTTCTGAAAGTGGCCAGCCAGTACCATTCCCTGAGCCTGGGTCCTGGATTACATAAAAAGAGAAAGCCAGCATTTTATCAGCATTCATCATTCTCTGCTTCCTGACTTTTGATATGATGAGATCATTTTACCTCAAGATCCTAACCATCAAGACTTCTTCACAACAGATTGTACCCTTGAACTGTGATAGAAAAAAAGCACTTTCTTTCTTAACTTGATTTTGTTAGGGTATTTTGTCACATCAACATGAAAGGAAATCACCAACCATTCTGTGATTCAGGCTGCTGGATGAACTTGGCCATCTTCAATATGTGGCTTCTGGATCTTGGTCCAAGGAGGCAGCTGTAGTTGTGGCTATTTCTCAGCGAGAAGGGGGATATAAGTTATCCATAGAAACATTTATTTTTATTTTTTTTATCTCTTTGTATTTTATTTTTCTCATTTATAAAAAAAAATTGAGTAGAGTTGCTGGTCTCTTAGCTCCTTCCTGTGCTGTTACCACTACATTGGGTTCTATATATCATGCTTTGTGTGTAGATGTTTTCATTCTGGAGGTATGAACAGTTCTACGAGACCCCTCCTCATTTGCCTTAGAGCCCTGCTGAAGGACAGCAGATGTGGGAAACATTTATTTTGATACAAATTGAGAGTTGCACATAAGACTCTCTTTTATATCTATCAGCCCAATCTTTGTCAAACAGCTACACCTAGCTGTTAGGGTAGCCAGCCGCATATCAGATAAAACTGTAGAAGACTGCTAGCTAAAGAAAGAAAATAGACACTGGAAGGCATATCATTTTCTCTTATTTAAACAAATTTGTATATGTCTAGATGAATTTTCACCCTAAATATGTAGTCCATATGGTGGATATTTTTGTTTTGTTCTGATATGTGCCCATTTATTTATGTTGAGGTCAAAGCACTTCAATTTTCTTTTGGAAAACTCTCAGACCATGTTCTCTATACTTTCCTTAGTGATAGGAAATTTTATATGACCTCACCCTGATGATTAGAACATACCCTTTATATTTCATTGCAAATATTGAGAAGATGAAGCTTTATTTTTCTCCTGCTGGGATATATGGCATGGTAGACTGAAGGATAGTAAAGGATCTCCAAAGAAAAACAGAAGTGAAGAATAGAGATTGAGGGAGAAATGGAATTTTCAGGACATTGTTTCAGCTCTCAGTTCAAACCACTCCTAAAGCTATATTCTCCATGAAATTTGAGTCAAAATATTTAAAAACTCTCATTTGTTTTATTTGATCTATATTGTATTAGACTTCTACCTGTTGCAGTGGAAAGATTGCATATTGACCCACTCATTCTTACTAAACTTCAATTCCTTTAGATCTCATTGCTTTCCTATCTAGGAATATATAAATTAGAATAATGTTGAGTCAAGTCAAGATTATTCAATGTGGCAGTCTTATTGACAAATTTATTTCTGGGTCTTTGATGGAATGATACCACAGATACTGGTATTGGGTGTTATTGACCACCAATTACTGGATTGTTTCCCTCTTCCTAGCTTTTTATTTCTCTTTGATTTTCTATATCTACTACATGTATAGTAGAAAGGCAGATAGTAGTTAGGTAGTATGGAGGGGAAAGTCATGATGGTACAAGAAGAAGAACATATAAATAAAAATCACTTGCTACTTTAAACCACTGACTTACCTTTGTTTCAACTCTCAGTTAGAGTGATTGGATGGTAGAATTGGTCCAGAGTCAGGGCAAATTGAAAATTGTCAGTAAAAGTGATGCTACTGGTATTGTGAGTAGCATGAATAGGATGTTTAGAGTGAGGCCAGTGGCATCCAGCAGAGACCAAGCTATTTGAGTGTCATTAAATTCATTACCTTGTTTCTTGTGTTGCTTTCACTTTTATTCCATCACCTAACAATTTGAGGGATAAGGACAGCCATCTTTCTATGCCTACGGTTTTTATTTTTTGTTGTTATTTCTGTATCAGTACTAGTGACAGCTATTGATTAATTACTATAATGTCAGAACAAATAACTACAAAATTTAATGTGTCTTCCATTATGTAACTGATGTGAGTTTGGACTAGAAAATGATTTATACACACAAATCATCATGACTAATTAAGAAAATCCCAGATTAGGTTTTTCCTCTCCTATTCTACAGGTCATAGAATTTTAATTCTTGATTAAAAAACATACAAAATTAGTGCTCTTTCAGATGGAGATATCAGTTCTACATATGATATTGACTTGAGCCTACTGGCAGGAAGTCTCGTAAATTAATCACAGATTGTGAGCATTTCACAGAAGGAGAAATGGTCATGATATACACACATCTTAAAATGACCACATTCATGTTATGCAGAATATATCCATTATAAGCTGCGTCCACTTATGGCCACATGACCTACTATAACTTTCTCTAACAATAGGAGGGTGCTGGGTAAGAAGGGCAGATAGAAGAACTAGCACAGACAACCAGCATCTCCTTCAGACTGGACTCTATTATTTGACATGTGTGTGCCAGTGGAGTTCCCTGTGGGAATATTTTCAATAGACTTGCAACTTCATCTTTATGAATTATTTTGAGGAGTCTGGCTGAATTTCAGCACTATACGAGCATATTACAGTCTTATTTTAAAAAGGCACTGCTCACCATCCCCATAACGGATCTTTTAGCTGACTTTTTGTTATTTTCCCTTGTTATTGTGTCTCGGCAGGAACCATATCGGAGAAAATCAGCAGATCAACAGAATGCTGCTGGTGTGCTGGAGCTTTTGTTTGTGCCTGTGTGCCAGTGTAAACATGAGCAGCATTTCAGCCACCCTCCCAGTGCTCATTATTTGAAGCCATTTCCACAGCATGGTATCCCACTATACTAAGGAAAAGTTGAGTCCACTATTACTTGAATGAAACTGAGAATAAAAGAATCCATTCTTAGTGGAGAGAAAATTTGTCCATGCTCAAACTGAAGGAAATCATCACAAATAGGCCATACTTTTTATTGTTGTTAAACCCAAGCAGACTTATTCATTGGCCTATAATGCTCAATAAATCTCTAATTTTCTGTAATTATTTGAGCATTTTTTTGGAGATTTCTTTTTAATGTATCTTTATTTTATGATGATTTTCAGAGTTAAAAGGTAACATTATGTGTTTTTTTTGATAAATACAAAATAAAGAAGAAAAAAAAAGTTACTATCAAAAAAAAAAGGTAACATTAGCAATTTCTGAACCCTTAAATAGTGAGTATAACATAACATTCCTCTTCTATTTTATTTGCAAATCCCACTGTCTATTTTTTGTGGTTGGAAAATGAGTTTTGTAGGTCAACTCATGTATATCTGGTTTATTTTTCCACTCGACCAATCAGAATCACAGCAGGTGGGAAATTCTTTGAGTTCTCCAATCAAAACCTTCAATGTCTGATACCATTACAACCTTTTAAAAGAGAAGACTGACATGGATTAACTGTGCTTGTGGATGGGCCTTAGTGCTAAGAGCAAAAGTTACATCTGTATTTGAAAGCTGTTAGCACTAAAAATAGTCCCAATAGAAGTTAACTATATCCTTTTCAGGAAAATAATAGCTATTATCATTGCAATGATGGTGTTCTTTTTTATGGTATCTTCTGAGATTGACACTTTATGTATATATAAATATATATACATTCAAACTTTTATTGTGACTATACTATACTCTGGCACCATAAATGAGTTATATAAATAATTAGAAAATTTATTAATCTAACAGTTTTGCCAAAAGTTATTGTTGTCTTTATTTTGTGGAGGAAGAATTCAAAGACTTGGAGAGATTAAATAACTCAGCTTTAGGAACTGCTAAGTAACAAAGTTAGAATTTGATCCTGTGTCCACCCAATGTTAAAGATCATAGTTTTTCAACATAATATTGCTCCATCATACAAAATGTACATTGACTATAAAGAAAAGGTCTTTTGACAATGGCCAAGGTGTCCATTTTAATAGTGCTTCAGTGGAAACATTATGTGGAAGTCAAAAGAAGGTGAAAGAAACAAGCTACTGTGCCATTGGTATTCTGCAGAGTTTCTCTGTTGATTTCATTCCCATTTTAGAATATTGCATTTAATTACCTGTCAAACATATATCTTTACTTTCTAGAGCAGGAGGGTCAGCCAAATTAGTGTTGTTATTTTTCTGTTTAGTTTTCTGAATATACTTAGTGCATTTAAAGTCTGTTCTCAACAATAACAATTTCAGGTCGAGTTTCTAAGGAGTAAATCTTTTAACCCTGAGGATCTTGAAGTAAATTTATAACTCAACTGATGATTCAGTATGAATGTCTAATTTGTGTGTTCAACCTTTTTTATTTATTTTTCATGGCTGAGTAATGTGACTTCAAAATTTCTTAAATTGTTTTCTGTGCTTCCTTAGTAGAAGTTGTGGATTTTTTTTTCTTGAAAAATTGAACTTTGAAACTTTTATTTTCAATATTGACATTGCTATTCTGTGACTTCTTCATGGTAAGTATGTCCTAGCCTCCCTATACCATGCTCTCAGAAAAAGGCAGAATCTCCTTGCTTCCATCCTTGAAAGATAGGGAAAGAACAAGGGCCTTACCTTTGTTTAGAATCAATGAACCCAATGCTATACAATTATTTAAGGGATCATTCAAGACTTTTTGGCTCAATTTGCATACATTGTTTCCAATTGAAATGTTCAGACTTTTAATGAGCATGATGTTTACCACAGTTTTCAGTAAGGAGAAAGATATCATTAGATACTGGCTGTCTAAACTTTGAACACTATGTAGTTTATAAAATACTGACTTGTTTACAACCTATAACTTTTTGATATCTTTATTATTTCTCACATTTCAAAAATAAGGGTTTTAATTTTATTTCTGGAAAATTATGTACCTCTCCTTTTATCTGTTAGGTACATAAAAACTCTACAAATATTTTCAAATAAAACTTGATTACTTTGCTAAAATTTTTAAATATGCTTTAGGATTGGTCCAGAATATGGTTCTGTTTACTATCTTACTAACCATTGCCTTAGAAGTCAATGTGTGTTTTTTTTTCATCCCTGAAAAAAAAATTCAGAGGGAAAGATGAACACAAAGAAAATATAGGTGTAGCAATCTTATTTGTATTTCTTCCCTTGATAAGCCATGCCTATCATTCTTATCCTCTGTATAGTTATTGTCAACTCTACCACATTTTAAATTCTTTTTACTGTGTTTTTTTTGATAAATACAAAATAAAGAAGGAAGAAAAAAAAAAGAAGTCAATGTGTTTACTGAGTTATGAATGCAATTTCTTAAAGAAGTTGGACTCCTTAATGCAAAAATTTTGTTGATGACATACTTGTCTCTATCTGGAAGAAACTACATTTCATTTTGAAATTAATAAAATGTTAACATATTGTCAAATATTCCACAGATTTTAGGATGAAGGGATGTGTCAGTGGATAAAGTACTTGCCATATAAACATGAAGATCTGTGTTTGGATCTACAGAACTCACACAAAGCTGGGTGTAGTAGTGTATGCTTATAATCTCTGTATTCCTCTGGTAAGATGGAAGGTATAGACAGATAAATTCTTTGAAGTTTATGTGGAATCTAGCCGACCATACACAGTGTACAATAAGAGACTTGGCCTTAGATTAGGTAGAAGATAAGGACCAACACCCACGGTTAGCTTCTGACCTTCATAAGCACATTGTGGCATGTCATGCATTAACATACACATGAACATCATACACTCACATAAAGGTTAAAATAATGTACAGGTTTCAAAACTTGCTTTCTTAGCTGATTCTCAGCACTATTGAAAAGTAGGCAGAAAAGGTATTCTATATTCATTTCATACAAAGAAACTGATAAATTTGTGGGTAGAAACATCCTTAATGTTTGTACAAATTATTTCCCTGTTTCTCTACTTACCAATCCAGGTTGATAATTCCTCCTTAAAAGTTATGCTCACAGTGGTTGAAGATAAATAACAATTATTTATTTAATTTTATTAGTGTTTTATTGTAGTCTTTTAGTTAACATTAGGATCATAGAGGAGTTAGAAAATTATCACTTGAATAAAATATAGAAGAACAATGTTTTCAAGAATATTGTAGGTACTATTTTTCAGGTTCAAAGTTCTTATGAAGTTTTTTTGAAGGAGTAGACAATGATCTCCTATGTACTTGATGTATGAATTCTTTATTGCTCTGCATGTTACAATTTTGATAGCAGCAAGCTAACAAAGGCTTGAGATTTTGTATGCAGTATAGAATTCATGCAGCTAGTTCAATGCAGTATCTTAAAATGTGTTCAAATAATAAAACTTGCTGAGGGAGAACCTTTGAGAATTCAGAATGAATCACCAGTAAAAGTGTTCAAAAGGTAGAAAATTTCTAACCTAACCTAATGTACACTGAACAAAGATAAAATAGTCAAAGTCATGATTTGATTAAATTTAGTGTTATTTTTTTTCTTTTTTTTGAGAAATTCTCACTGTGTAACCCTGGAAGGCCTAGAATTCCCTGTGTAGGTAAAGCTGGCCTTAAAGTTGAAATGAATCATGGTTCTGCCTCCCAAGTGCCCAGATGGCAGATGTGAACCACCATGATTCTTTTGAGTCAGGGTAAAATGTAGCCTAGACTGGCCTTGAATTTGCTATGTAGCTGAGGATGACTGAATTCATGATCCTCTTGCCTCTGCCTTGAGTGCTGGGATTATATGAATGTTCTATCATGCTTCTCCAAGTACAGTCACTCAATAATTAGTGTGTAGTATTTCCTATATGTATAATGCTGGAGATATAAAGAATTATGGCTGCAATATCATGGGATTTATGGTCTAGACATATGTACTTACATACAAATTATTAAAAAGTCACCCTCAACTGATATTATATCACTTACCAACAAATGATGGACTAGCTTAGGAAAAAAGTTCTAATCAATGACAAGGAGCCATAGGATTCTATTTTTTTTAGAAATATATTATCTTATTGTGATAAAAATACAGAATAAAAGTTAGTTTTTACATTCTCTCTCTCTCTCTCTCTCTCTCTCTCTCTCTCTCTCTCTCTCTCTGTGTGTGTGTGTGTGTGTGTATGTGTGTGTGTGTGTAAGAGTGCATGCTTCTATGTAAGCATGTGTGGAGGCCATAGGATGATGTTGTTTGTCTTCTTCAATTGGTTTCTGGCATTATTATTATTATTATTATTATAAAAAAAGAAGTCGCACTTTCTATTCTTGTATATCCTTATTCAAGGTCCCTTCCCCCTCCCAAGACACCAGTTCATTCTCTCTTCTCCACAACTCCCCATCCCCTCCCTGGGGAGGCAGCAGACAGTCCCATGGTCCCACTGTCCCAATATTGCTTAGTTCAGTCTCCACTCCTGGCAGATCCAGTTTTCTCCCTCCAACCTCAAGACTGAGTCAAGTGTTCCTCTAGGGGGAGTGGGATCCAAGGAGTCAGTCCAGGGTGATTCTGATCCCAAGCTGTTCAATGGTTGTGGTTTGCAGCTTGGGCATGCTTTGCTTTTTTTCTTTCTTTGTTTGTTTGTTTGTTTAGAGTCCACTAAAGAGTGAGTACATCCCCTGCTTATCTTTCTGAGCTTGTGAAACCTCGCTCAGGAGGACATTCTCCAAATCCATCTATTTGCCTGGGAATTTTAGAATATCATTTTTTCTTACTGCTGAGTAGTATTCCATTGTGTAGATGTACCACAGTTAATCCATTCTTCAGTTGAGGGACATCTAGGTTGTTTCCAGGTTCTTGCTATAACAAATAACGCTGCTATGAGCATAGTTGAGCTAATGCCTTTGGAGTGTGAATGTGTCTCTTTAGGGTATACACCCAGTAGTGGTATTGCTGGGTCCTTGGGGAGATTGATTCTCAATTTTCTGAGAAACCTCCATATTGCATTCCAAAGTGGCTGAACAAGCTTACACTCCCACCAACAATGGAGGAGTGTTCCCCTTGCTCTGCATCCTCTCCAACATAGGCTGTCATCTGTGCCTTTTATCTTAGCCAATCTAACAGGTGTTAGGTGGTATCTCA
>PVIH01009234.1:0-84112 GCA_004025045.1 Sigmodon hispidus | reverse complement strand
GGAGCAGGGTCACGCTCGTGGGGGGGAGCAGGGTCACGCTCGTGGGGGGAGCAGGGTCACGCTCGTGGGGCGGGAAGGGGGGAAGAAGAGTTTAAAGAGAGCATGGGAGGGAGGGAGGGAGGAAGGGAGGGAGGGAAGAAAAACAAGGAGAAAGAAAGAAGAAATCAAGAAAACTGGAAGGGAGAGACGGAAGGACAGAGGGAAGGAGGTAAAAGGGAAGAAATAAAAAGGAGAGAAGGGAAGCAAGAAAAAAAAAAAAAACGGGGAACAAGAAAACATCAAAATCTCCCTGCTAAGTTCATTTCTTTAACATTTAGCACTTTCTGTCAAAGACAGACAGGAATTAGCAATTTCTTGGCAGTTAATTAAAATTCCCGGTAAGCTGTTGTCTGACCCTTGGGTCAAAACCAAGTTCCCTGTAAGCCTCGGGAGAGTCTCTCTCCTGAGTGTCTTGGAGCTGAGGAGAATTCACATTCCCTTCTCTAATTCCCATCCCTATGCAGGGGGCAGGCGGCAGTGTTCCTGGGGCTTGGCTCCCGAAAGCTAGACTCGCTTCTTAATTCTCTCCTTGGTTTTTCCTCTGCGCAGTCCCGGGCGCAGCTGGCAGGGTATCACTCTCCTTCACTGGTCCGTGTGAGTCGTGGATGAAGGTGTTGTGGATGAAGGTTATCTGTCCGCTGCACCTCCGGGACTTGATCATTTGACAAAGCCGAGGGGGAGGGGACCCCGACAGCACTGCCAGGTGTTTCACAGGTGTGGAAATGTGCCAAGGCTGATGTCTTCCTTTCCATGAGCCAGTGGAACGACCATCTGGCTTAGAATCCATGAGTGAATCCACAGTAGACTCTTTGCAGCGTTCGGAATTTTCCATTCTTACAGGATTAGCAGACACTCCAATTCCTACTGATTGACAAACCTTCTCCTGTTGACACTGGATTCTGAGAAAAGAAACATCCTTTGACCTTAAGTTGTTAAGAGGGTTAGACGCAGGCAAAACATCTCTTTATGTCTGTATTTATATATGAGGGTTTTCCAATATGGAACATCTGTGAAGATGGAAAGTGATTCTGATACTGTGCTGTCAATGGCACAAAATGGGGGGGGGGTACATATATAAAGAAATGCAAATGATGCTCACTAGTTAGCATGAAAGGGAAACTGATGTTAACCTGATCTTCTCAATTGCTAAAAACCTGACAAGGAAAATCTGAATTTGAACCAGCTGCTGAGACCCTGTTGGTTATTCATGTGTGACCAGAAAGAAAAGCAAGCTTTAATTTTCTCCTTGTCAGTTTTTAACAGGGAGGCTGTCAATCCAGTGAGTGTAGCTACAGAACATATTAGGGAGGGCAGAAGGCAGTCTCAGGATGACACCCAGCCCAGGACAGCTCTGCCATCATCTGTCCATCATGTCTCAGTCAGCCCTGCCCCTGTTAGCTGGTCTTTATTGTCCTGGCTGGCATTATGCCCCCTGAGCCTTCACATATTGCATTTCCAGTTAGGAAATAAGAAATGGCATCATGTCACTGCCAATTTCTTTTTTCAGTGGTGAGGATCACACTCCAGGACTTGGGCAGTCTGTGTCAGAGCTTTGTCACTTAGCTGCACTTGGACACTAGCAGTTTTAACCAGCACCACTAAGAATTCCTCTTCCTGGGATTCTATGGTTCTTCAGTCACAGATCTGGTGCTTGGTTCTGGTTAATTTAACAAAAATTCCTAAGTACTGTGCTAGGTATTGCCAAACCATCTGTAAGATGTTAACAGTCACAGACATCTCCCCCAAACCCTATGGTGTTTAGAAAATGTGATACATATTATTCATTCAATAAATGTTTGTTACTATAATTGCTGTAATATTCCTGCTGTAAGAATATGAAATAAGTTGTAGAGATCAAAAGGTACTGTGCACAAAGGTATGAACTTTGAAAGATAAAGCAGCCTGAACATTTTTTCAAGGAAATATTTGAGCTGAACCCTGAATGGAGGGCAGGGAGGCAAGCAAAGGCAGACTGAGAAGAGATTCGGTCCTACTTGTAGACCAGAGCAAGCTTCTGGGAACTCACACATGTACGCAGGACCAGGCCCCTCTGAGTGATGGAAAAGCTGTAAGGAGACAGAATTCATGATGGCCATAGGATGTTGTTGAAGAATCTGCAGCAGAATTGTGAGGAAACTTTGGCTGCAGAAGATAAGAAGAGGAAGCAAGGTCTACACCCTGGAGGTTGTACAACAACCTCATAATATTGTCCTTCACAAAAGAACTGAAAGTCTAACCAGGTTCACGATGAAATTCCAGTTGAGTCAAGTATCCAACACTGTTTAATTGTGTGTTTAGCTGGATGGTTTTTCTCTCATAGATTGAATCATTATATCCTTAAATTATCAGGATTCCACTGAGTTCAGATTTGAGAGTTCTACAAAAAAATGAATCTTGTCCTATCTACCTTGAATGTATCATTTGGAAGGACTAACAAATATGTGAGAAATGTCTAACAAGAGGCAAAATTTGAAGCTAAGCCACAAAAAATTTCTTAGTAAAAATGGTGCTTAGTTTACTTTGGGTTCATGCTGTATCCCCAGCATGCAGGGCTGAGCTCTACCCAGGCATGTCACCATGTCAGTCTAGGGCAGGATGACGGCTGAGCAGGTCAAAGAATTTGTCACAAAAGTCTGATGACCTGGGCCTGACCTCTGAATGTTAATAGTAAAATGCAATTAGAAACAAAAGTTGGGTGCACACCTCTGTAATATCAGTACTCTTATTGTACACTGAAGAATTAACTGCAAGCTTGTGGGCCAGCTATACTGGCTACAAAGGGCTTCTGAAACAAGGGAGATCCTGCCTTAAAAACAAAGTGGAAACAAAAACTCAACCCCAAAAGTTATCCTCTAACTTCTACACACACTGTGATACAGGCACATCTGTGCAAACACATACACACACACTAGTGAGCACTACAATTCATCTTCAGCAGCACAGCGCTCTAACTACCAGGAAGTAGCCTTAGGGATCAGAGTGCAATCTGTGGCATCTGTCATCCTCATTGATTATCAGGGTTAGCAATAGTAGCCTTGGTTTAAAGACTGTTTAGTGAGAAGGAGGAATGGACCGCCATCTAATCCAACCTTGTCATGCTAGCACCCAAGGCTTACTACTGCTCATAGCCAGGAACTGCCTGCCGGTAGGACAAGTCCACATCCAGCTAGTGCTGCTTCCTCTGCTTCCCATCCTCAGCTCTCATCCTCTGGAGAAACACTGCAGACCAATATCTTGCTCACACATAGGGCCTTCCCTGTGGACCCCAGGCCACCATCCTACCTCCCAGCTGCATTTTCCTCTTTCCCACCCACTTCCCACCCTGCACCCAGACAGGGGAGCCCTTTGTGGGGGCAATCAAACCCTAAATCACTATTTATATTTCTTGGAGTAAACTTAATACTGAGAAAGGTTCTGGAATGACTGCCCCAGGGACCAAGGCCCATCTGGAAACATGAATAATGTGAAATTTATCCCTCCATGGATTCCCCTCAAGACCAATTACAATATCATCCTTTCCGAGAATTTCTGCCAATTTTTTATGGGGTCACCAGAAAGTTATATGTAAAGTGAAGACTGCACAGATTTATATAGGGGGGTAGTTAACTGGTGGAGAGAGGAATGTAGAAGTAAACTACAGGAAACAGTGATCCTCTGCACATGGAGATGTGTGTAAATTTGGCTCTTTGCTTCAGGAAGTGAAATGGATTTATTCATTTATCGAATGACTACTGTGTGTCAGATACTCGTCCAGGCTCCAGGGAGAAGGCACTGGAAGGCATTAACACTGCCCTCATGGAGTTGGCATTTCAATGGCATGGGAAGATTGGGCATAAAGGGTCCATTTAGACCAAAAAAAAAAAAAAATGTTGCCAAAAGTCAGCATGTGACTTTTAGCCCTACTTGGAGCTATGCGAAGAAACTGAGTATAGCTGAAGAGATGTGCTACCTCTACTTCTTAAGAATGTTGGATAGATGGAATTTCACTCATTGTTTGGAGACGTCTAGAATAAGAAGAGGAACAGCATGTATGTGTTCTCTCAAACTTCTCCTCAAGCTTCAAAAGTTCAAGTGAGTGGTATTTGGCAAAAGGCCCTTGGCTGAAGCAATCCCCTGACAATGTGCGTGGGGATCTGAGCCAGCTGGGGGCTAACTCAACTAACAGCACTTTGAGTTGGTGATGAGCACACATTATCATAAAATTGCAGAGCGGTTGTAATTCACCACATCATGGCCAGAAATTATCTGCTGCTCAGGAAAAATGTCAATGAGAGGTCACCTTCTTCAGCACTGGTAGTGCTTACATGTTTGTTTCCAAGGGCTCAGCAAACGTGTCTGTTACAGAATGATCCCAGCCTCTCCTCCTAGAAATTCAGGAGAGGGTCTGGGATAGGATCCAGGTATTTCTATTTCATCGGTGTCCCTGCTGATTCTGCAGCAGGTGGCGACACACTTGGTGAAGAGCCACAGAGTATTTACTGGTTGGCTGGAGGGGGGAGCATAGGGACCTCTATTCCCCTCTCTCTGATTCGGATTGCGATTGTGAGGGTGTCTTGGCCAAAATCTCTTCTTTGGAAGGGAAGAGAAAGGGGTGGTGATTGGAGGAGTTTCCATGACTGATTATAGTGCCTTCCTTTCTCTCACGAATTCAGTGGACAAAGTCCAGTCTCCCTCCAGAGGAAGGATGTCACAACCTTTCTCCTGCCCCGGAGCACAGGAATTGTGTTATGCATGGAGCTGACCAGCCTGAGCTTCCTTGGCCCTAGACTATGCCAGGGGCTTGCTCACACACTCTTATTGGTCTCAAGTTTTCCTTCTCCGGTCCCCTCCAGTATACATTCATTTTCTCATTACTGCAACCAAATATTGACAAGAAGCAATGTAAAGAAGGCAGTGTTTATTCTGGCTAACAATTTAAGAAGGGATGTGGTCCAGCATGGAAG
Organism: Sigmodon hispidus; assembly: GCA_004025045.1. Classification (NCBI taxonomy): domain Eukaryota; kingdom Metazoa; phylum Chordata; class Mammalia; order Rodentia; family Cricetidae; genus Sigmodon; species Sigmodon hispidus. The sequence goes on along the minus strand of PVIH01009234.1, from coordinate 79,130 downwards.
GAAAGGTATGGTGGCCCGAAGGTGAGGCAGCTGGTCACATTGCATCCCAATAATAGGGAAGGGGAGAGCAGTGAACGCTGGTTCTCAGCCTGCTTCCTCCTTTTATTCAGAGCATTACTGCAGTCTATAGGACAATGCCGCTCACACTCCCCTCCTTAGCCAAACTTTTCCAGAAACACCAACACAGACATAGGTGTGTTTCCTTGGTGATCCTAAATCTCATCAAGGTAATAGTCAAGACTGACCATCACAAAGTACTTCCTGCCTGTCTCTGAGCTCCTTGTTCACAAGCTTTGGCTGTGGATATGAAGCTCCGTGCCTGGTTTTTGCATGGTTTCTGAGGATCTGAACTCGGGTCTTCAGGTCTGCATGGCAGGCATGTTTCCATGAGCTAACCTTTTCTCCACCTCTTTGGTCAATTCTTGCTTTTCCCCATCTCCCTGATTCACACCAACATCTCTATTTCCCAACAGTCCTCTTTCTCTTAAGAACTTCATATCCACTTTCTGCTATCAGAGTATATGCTCCATAAGGACAAGTGTTTCTGCGTTCTCTGCGGCATGCCTGGATCCTGGAGCAGTGTCTGCACAAGTAAATATGTTAAAGGATAAAGAAATCAATCAATGAATAGAGACTCCTTGCAAACACTCCTAATTCCCTATCTGACTGATTTTCTCCAGAGAATGCACCATCTTCAACTTGTTCTACAATGTATACATTTATTCTTTGCTGTTTGCACTCCCACCCTAGCAAGCTGTCAAAGTTATATGTGTGTTTCTGTCATTTTCTCATGTTTTCCCCCATCACCACAAAGAGCACTTTATATTTTTTGAACAAGTGGATTTTGTGATAACAGAGTTAGCATCTTTGCTTATAAGGAAACCGACACCCAGTAAAATGGCATACCTTTTGAACAGTCACTGTATACAAGCATCATGTGGCCAGGGTCATGGTTAGAATTTATACCAGTGTGTCCTGGAGCCTCTCACAGCACCCCACCTGGGTCGTCAAGGAGGTATTTAAAGTGGGTTCCAAAGCATGGGTGATCCTGAGAAGCACAGTTTTTTCTGCTCTCAAGTTCTGCCCTCTTCTTTCCCTAGCCAACTGCTAGAAGACTAAATCATGCCCAGGAAGCCTGTTTGGAATACCCACAGGCCTGGAGCTGAGGCCTTTGTCTCTGTTCAGCCTGGCATGCCAGTTACCTGCTTATTCTTGCTTTCTCCGTCAGGTTGCATGGCTTGGGTGAGCAAGCATCACCACTGTTAGCTCTCTGTTGTTCCATTGGCTGTATCTTTCCATCTGGCTTGTGTTAATTCCCAGTGAGGGTAAGTTAGTTTACTGAATGAAGGGAACAAAGATTCAGACTGAGGGACTAATTAAACAAAAATCCAGGCATGGTCACACATGCCTGTAATCCCAGCACTCAGCAGGAGGATTGTTAGGAGTATGAGACCATTCTAGAAGGCAGAGTGAGATCCTGTATCACTGAGTGAGTGCTGAGGGCAGGTTCAGAGAACTGAGTAAGCAGAGCCCTGCGCATGCCCATGACAACTGAGTTAGTGGTGTGAGTGTCTGGAAAGGTACGCATCTAAAGGTTATGGAAGACAGCAATATGGTATTCCATAGTAAAAACTTGTCTTTGGAAAGTGGTGTGGGAGCCAAAGAGTATATGCTGAGCAGGATCACATAAAATCTTCCTTTGAGATTTATCAGATATTGCTGATGGGTTACAAGACTCAGCAACAATAGTCAAACCAAAATGGTTTAAAATACCCCAACTTGAATAGTGGAGGTGGAATTAGAATTTACAGATACAAGAAATCTCTTTAAGGGCAACTCCAGAATTTAGAGAATTACAGGATCTCAAAAGCAAAGAGACAAGAGAATTGAGACCCCTCCAAGGTTTTGCATCAGGGTGGCTGGAAGAATCTAGGTATGCAGCATGGGAATGACGGGGGTAGCAAGCAGAATTAGAAAGAAGAGACAATTGGACAGAAAGAAAAGCAGTTTGCCTTAGGCATTTCAAGCTTGAACCATTTACCGTACATTTTAGTGGAGATGAACTCCAGTGGAAATCCATGACTAAGAATCAAGAGAGCTGCTTTCTTATAAACCCTTCCATAGCCTCTACAATAGTGGTGATTTAGTGCTTAGTTTTTGGGGAGTTTAGCTGTCCTGGACACTAAACTACTTGAAAGGATTAAAGCTGTTTAATTAAAATAAAATTAATATTATTTTATTTTTCTCTTTGGCAAACTTTGGAATATGTTAGAGTATACCTTTTCACACCTACTGCATTTGGAGACTCAGAGCTTTAATTTGGGCTGGAATGGGTATCCATCATATGGACATTTGGCAAAGTGGCAGAGAAAGATACACAATGACAGTTTAAGAAGATTTGTGCAAATAATAAGTGAACATTTTATTGGCGATCATAGGGTACTTAGGTGATTCCCTAGCTGTTTCCTGTTGTTGTGATAAACATCATGACCAAAAGCAACTTCTTGGAGGAAAGGATTTTTTTCAGCTTATAGGTTGCAGTTCATCATTCAAAAAAGCCAGGACCAGAACTTATGGTGAAAAACCCCAAGGCAATAACTGAAGCTGAGACATCAGAAACACGTTGGTTACTGACTTACTCTTAGGGTTACGTTTAGCTAACCCTTCTTAACAGCCGAGGCCCAACTGCCTAGGAATGGTATCATCCAAGTGGGCTGGGCCCTCTAGCATCTATCAGCAATTGAGAAAATGTCCCATAGACATGCCCTTAGGCAATTTATTCTTCAAATGAGGTCCCCTCTCACCAGGCATGTCAAATTGACAGCCGAGATTAGGCAACACAGGTGGTAGACACAAATCTACAGTTTTCATTGTCTGAAATTCCAAGGAAGCCACTTTGTACAGCCAGCAACCCACTAGAATTAGATTGCAGATGTTTTTTTCTTCGCTAAAAAAAGATAAGCAAGGATTTCATTCTAACAATTGTCAAAACATAGTGAGCCAATCTGTTAATTTTTAAAACCTCTGGGTAGTTCATATTGTCTTGCTCGCTATATTCTTCTATGTGCTAGAAATATAGTAATTCCAAATTATTCCTTAAAAGCTTTCCAAACAAGATATGCAAAAACACAGCAGAGATCTCATGGCTTAAACATGTCTGGGAAGATGATCTGAGGAAGCTATGGTGCAATTCTACCTCCAGAGTTCTTGTGCTCTTCAAGAACAAAAGGCCATGGGAGAACCAGAGGGCATGGGATAGAATTAAGGAGAGTACATTTTTTTCTCAGGATGTGCATTGCACAATGTCTATAATAGTCCTCTGGAGGCCAGCCCCAGCTCAGGAAGTCACAATCCCCACTGATAGTTAGAAGTCAACACTTTATGGCTTCCAGAATTTCTTGTAACTCATAGTAACAAAGGAGCCTTGCCTATGTCTACTCCCCACACTGTACCTCTGAGCTCAGGCTTAGTCCTATGGACAGCGGTTATTATATAATTTAATAATACTGCTTTTCTGAGCAATCATAACCAGCCATTTTGTTCTTTGCTGTGACAAAATACTTGCTAAAAAACATTTAAAAAAGGAAGGTGTCTTGGTTATTGTTCTATTGCTATGAAGAGATACCATGACCAAGGCAACTCTAATACAAGTATTTAATAGGAGGCTTGCTTGCAGTTTTAAATAATTCATGATAATCACAGCAGGAAACAGATAGGCATGGTGCTAGAGCAGTAACTGAGAGCTTTATGTCCTGACTGACAGGCAGGAGAGAGAGAGAAAGAGAGAGAGAGAGAGAGAGAGAGAGAGAGCCTGGCTCTCAAAATATATCCCAGTGACTCACGTTCTCCAATAAGGCCACATCTACTCCAACAAGGCCACACCTACTCCAACAAGGCCACACCTATTGCTCCTTCTCAAACATTTCTACTAACTCTAGACCAAATGTGGAATGTATAGGCCCTAGAGGCCTCCTGATCCTTAGAGGCCAATATAAACTGGTAATAACTGGTGCCTTAGGACATGTGCTCCTAGCACTTGCATAAGCCTACCAGAGTCTTCCTGGGGCCTTGATGAGGGTGGAGTCCAGATACAAGGTGACCTAGACCAGAGAGAGACAGACAAGCCACGGAGCCCATTTTTATTTAAACTACCACAGAATGGGTTATTTTGGTCCATGGTTTGAGGGTTAAGTTGATCCCTAGGAAGCCATGGTAGCAGAAATGTAAGCCAGTTAGTCATGCATCCACAGTCAGGAAGAGGAAGAGTTGGATGCTGGTGCTCGACTTTCTGCTTCCTTTGTATTCAGTCAGACCCACTAGTCAGGGAGAGTGTCCTCACCTCAATTAACCCAGTCCTGAAACATCCTCTCAGACATGCTTACCGGTATGTCTGTCACCTAGGTGATTCAAGATCCTATCAAGTTGACAAGTAGTATTATCTACCACACATAGCAATGCATGCTGGGACCCTCAGGGAACCAACATTCCCCTCTAAAACTAAGACCCTGTGACTTGTCGAGGGTAAGGACTCAGATGAGGAGCCCTCCAGAATATTTCTATCCTCCACTGTCTTCCTGTGGGCAGCCAAGGGCATCTTCTGTGGGTTCATAGAGGTCTTTACAGCACCTTGTCCAGTAGCTCAGCCATACCAACACAGGTGAGCCGTGCTGATGGCAATCTTCCGCTAAATCTGCCTTTCACCCCAATACATAGAAACTGCAGTATAAAGAGAGAATTATACCCAGGGAGCATGCGTGTTTCTTAAACCTCTGCTCGGAGACAGTTTGGGAGAGGAGGAGAATGAGGCATTTCTATCAATCCAGAACCTAAGGAAACACTTTTTATCTTTCAAGGAGCAGAAGCAAGTTTGCCTCTGACTTCTAGAAGTTTCCATTTAGTTGACAGCTCAGCACCCCCTGAGACAGAGCCCTTCCCAGAATTTCCCACAAAAGGCTCCTTAGGGTTCCCCACCAGCCCCCATGCAGGGAAAGTGGACTGATTTATCTTGGGACTTCATGTGTCTTCTCTGACCCAAGTTTCTCTGGATCACCATCTCCTCTGTCGCAAGCCCGGTTCTTCCTACCCGTCCTGCTAACTGGTCCCTTCTTCCAGCCAGCACACTGCTCTGTAAGTCAGCAGCACCGCCCCCTCCGCAAACTCCTCCCCCTACACAATTCGGAACAGTTTCAGGGTTGTCAGCCTCTTTCCTGTGCTGTCATTTCCCTCACGAACGCAAGCTGTTTTGCAGCCTAGTCACATTTGTGGCACCGTTACCGAGACAGGTCGGACGTATGGTGCTGATCAAATTGGCTGTACCAAGTTGCCAGCACTTTCTGGAACAAATAAAAATGTAACGTTCAGCTCTCGAAGCACCCTTGCAACCAGACCTCCTACAGTCTGCTTCGTTTCCACTGAAGCATATGAGCCCCAAATTTCACTCAGGGAGATTCGTGATCAGAGATTTGAAAAGTCCATGTGGACTGTAGCTGTTGTTTTCTGTTTCCTGGGATCCCTAGGAGAGCATTGCCTACTGGGGTCGTAGGCTTTGCTGGTTATGATCATTAAATTCTCATTTCTATTAAGGAGCCTTGGAAATTTACCAACATATGTTTCTTCTGGTAGCTCTTGCTTACCACTCTTTCTGTGTATTTTCCTTCATGGATAATGTATAAGGAACAAATATTATCTTCTTGTCCATGGTCAATCATGTCCATCACAGTGTGTAAATGCCCTGGTGTTCTATTATCATGACTAGCACTTAAATGCCAGCTTTGAGACAGGGTTTTATCGCATGAATTCTAGTTAGTGTATAATGAAAACCCAGAGCCAGATAGTGGGGGGGAAAGCTGGAATATAAGAGAGAGGAAACAGACCACAATCAGTTCTCACCCAGCCAACTTCTCAGGCTGAACAGGGTAAATGCTGTCTTCAAGAGTCTTCCATATATCTGGCTAGCCTCTTCTACAGAATGCCTGAATCTCTGCCTTCTCTTGCCTTAAATATCTTCTTCGCCCAGCTGTTTTACTTCCAGGTTCAACTCTGCATCATAATCCTAGAGTTATGATTAGAGATGTGAGCTACTACTGCTCGGTTGTTGGGCCTTGAAATCACAGAAATACAGAAAGATCTCTGTCTCCTAAGTGATGGAATTAAAGGCATAGGTCACCTCTCTCTGACCCTCATGGCTTTACTGTGGGTGATTCTGTTCTCTGACAATACCAGGTTCATTTTATTAAAGATGAAATATATCACCACAGGGTTTCTTTGTGTAGCCTTGGCTGTCCTAGAACTAACTCTGTAGACCAGGCTGGCCTCAAACTCACAAAGATCTACCTGCCTGTGCCTCCCATGTGCTGGGATTAAAGGCCTGCTCCAACACCTCCCACAGGTTTATATTGATTGTCAATATAACAGACTCAGTTTCTATGAGGTGCTGTTGCTGGTGCTGAGGTCAGGACATAGGAACACAGCCTGGCTTTGCATTAGCGGACGAGGGAATGACTTTCCTGTGAATACTATTAGTTTTGCTGTCAAGAAAGAGAATGACTGTGAGAGATGTCTACAAACTCCTACAAAGATCCAAACTAGCAAAGCATTGTGTCTAGGGGAGGGCGGCTAAGAATGAGGGAATCTTTCTCTGGTGACATCCACATTAGCAGAAGCCTCTTTGTTGAAGGCTACAGAGGTAGGGAAGATTTCAAAGTCATTATGGGCGTGGACCTTGCATCAAACTGAGCCGTACACACTATAAATTTACTATTTCTTTCTGTTTTCTAACCCAAAACATTTTGAAACTTGTGAGCTTTCAGATTCAAAACTGTGAGATATTGTCACCACTGCATCCTGAATGAGGTCACCAAATGTCACATATACAATGCTAAAGTTCAAAACAAAAGTCAATATGTTTAGAAGTAATGATTTTGCTCGGCCTTCTCACCTACTTCATGTCCCAATAATACATAGTATTATAATAATAGTTTTCTAAGGACAAAAGAAGAAGCCGCATAATGAACGTTAGGACCCAACAATACAAAGAAAGAAAGAAATTGCAGGTGACAGACACAAGGGTAATTATTTGCAGACGTCTCTTGCTTTCAAAGCCTGGGCTTTGTCCTGTTAGATGTTTCTCACAGAACTTATCCAGCATGTTAAAAATCATTGCTAACATCTTTAAGTGTCACAGGACTTGTAAATGACATGACCTGTTTGGTATCTAATAAAACCCAGAGGCTTCTTAAATTAAATCAACACTGCTTTGCTGGGGTTTTATATTGCCCTGTTAGCATGGGAAGTCCCAGTCCTCTGCCGGCACCAGCACACCACACAATGTGAGTGTGTGGGCCCAGCCGCAGATCGCTGTTCAGAGGCTTCCTACGCTTCTCACATGCTTGTCCCATCAGTACCTCAACCTCCCACCCTGGCCTTCCAGCTCTAAAGTTATATGGCTCTAGTTATTTTGGCAGCAATTCAAAGGAAAGAGAGAATAGGGAGGAAAGAGAAGGAAAAGGTAATTACTTATGCCACTACTCCTAAAATTCAGGTGGCATTAAAGGGAATGACACTTAAAACCATCCTGATCTCAACAGACGGAGGTCAGTGATGGGACCAACTGTGTTCTGTAGTCACTCAGCCTCACCGCTCCATAGTGACTTCTCATGCATCCTAGTGGCCTTGATGTTAATTAGCGATGCTTGTCAGGGAACAGCTCCCAGATCCATACATCCTTATCTGTACCGTTCTGGATGGAAGGGAGAAAGGGTACTTTTATGCTAGCTCTGTGTATTTTTTAACCTCTTTAATGGTCCCTTAGGTGGTCATAAAGTCAGTGACTGTTTCATAAGACAGCTATTGTTGAGCAAAGATCTCCCAGGGCCCAGGTCCTTTCCTGGTAGCAACCGTGAAACACATTAACTTTCCCAGGCAAAGTAAAATACACCCTAAAGAGTAACAACTATATTTCCTCCACTAAATGCTATAATGGCGGCTTCTCAGCCCTGTGCGCACCATACTCTAATACCTGAATCCCAGAGTGTCATTATGTTTGTATGTGTCAGAGTGTACCCTTTGTTCATAGACCTGTCCCAGAGCACCAAGTCTGACCAGCCATTCAAAGAAGGAACACAACACAGAGGGAACACAGAGTGACTTTAGCATCCAGTGTCTAGGGAAGAGCAGTCCTACCTGAGTCTCTTAACACCATGTTGAAGGACCTGCTGACTGTGTGCTATGAGATTTGATTTCTGACTGTAGAAATTTCTCTGTATGGAGTTATTGCCAGGCATCTCAATGTAGCAATTAGCTTCCAAGAAGGGGCCCAAACACTGTGACATGAAGGTCAGTCTGCATCACAGTATAAATGTGTAACAGGCCTGTGCACCACTACCATCGGCTCTTAAACCTAAAATAGTTTGAAATGTGGAGTCAAAGGCAGGCTGGGGAACATTTTTTCAAATTTTACAGTTAGCAGTAAAGAAAACTTGGTAGAAATTATTCTATTATTCTAAATTTAGAAACAGCCCTAGAATTCTGAAGGAAGTGTCCAAGCCAAACTGTACAATTTACATAAGCAAATTTCAATCAACCTCGAACAAGAAAAGGATGAAAAGATTCTATAAGATATAATTTTAAAAAAATTTCTTCATAAAGATAAAGAACACAAATCCAAAGAAAATGGATGAGAGATTCTAATTGCCATATGGCAGGTAATTAATTCATAATATAGTCTATAATGTTGCATTGTCAACTTTTTATAATAGATAATTTGTTTGAATTTCTTTACTTAGTATGTCATAACTAAGTCTATATGTAATTCTGTATTCTTATAGTTAAAGGTCTTACCCCTGAATAGCCTGTGTAAATTTCAGATTTCTTTTTTTTTTTTAAACTTTTTTTTTTTTCATTTATTTATTTGCCTTGGTGTTTGCCTGGAATGGAACTACAGACAGTTTTTAGCTGCCACGTGGGTGCTGAGAACTGAACCCGGGTCCTCCGGGAGAGCAGACGGTGCTCTCAACCGCTGAGCCATCTCTCCAGCCCCCAAATTTCAGATTTCTAAAAACTGGATCCACCTTCACTTCCTCAGTTTATGAAAAGTTCTGGGTAGGCTGTTGAAAGCAAAATGCTCTCCATGTTTGTTTGCTAAATTAAGCACATTCCTTCTTTTTTTTAATATAGTTTTGTTTTGTTTTGTTTTTTGTTTTGTTTAGTTTAGTTTGGTTTTTGTTTTCTCTTTTGAACTCTGGAAAAACAGTCAGTGTTCTTAACCTCTGAGCCATCTCTCCAGCTCTGCACATTCCTTCTTACTCATTAAAAATAATACCTCTTGGGCTGGGGGGATTGCTCAATGGTTAGACACTTCCAACACAAGTATAAATCCCCAGAACCCATGCAAATGCCTGGTGGGTGTGGCACCCTGCTTAAACTTCCAGCCTAAGAAGGCAGAGACAAAGGATCCCCAAAGCTAACCAGCTAGAGAGACCAACCATGCCGGCAGGGTTTGATGGAGAAACCCCAACTAACAAAAAAGATGGGAGAATGACAGAACATGATTCCCAGCATCAACCTCCACATACACATGTGTCCACATGCATGTAAACATGCAACCCAACATGCACAAAAGCACACACACATGACAACCAGAAAAAAGAGAAAAACATATCCTCCAGGTTTTAGTCACTCTCTGATGTACCCACACCCACACCCCTTATCTCTGCTTTCATCAAGCTCACATGATTTGGGCCCCCTAGGGCAACATCCTCCTGGACATTTTTATTTTCTGTCACCAGAATGCAAAACTACAAACCACTAGAAAGATCCAAAGTGGAAGAGCATTGTGTCTAGGAGAGGGTGTTAGAAATGAGGGGACCTTTCTCTAGTGACATCCACACTTGCAGAAGCCCCTTTATTGAAGGCTACAGAGGCAGGGCAGATTTCAAAGTCATTATGGGAGTGGACCTTGCAACATTTCTACCAGAGATATCTACACAAACCATAGTAGGGACTACAAGAATCTAGACCAATGTAATTTGAAGAGAAGAAAGACCCTTATCCACTGAGCTATAAAGCCTTGGTACTAGGCTATAGAACAGAGCATGAGCTCTGGGCTCAAAGACCTACCAGTTGTTACAGATGAGGACTCCACTAGGCATGAGTTTCCATAAGTGTTTGGGGAAGGCTGTGAATCGTTCATGAGACTTTCTTCGTGGGTGGTTTAACAAAAGAGGAATATTAACAAGCAGAGCAAATGCATTTGACTTCTAGCTGGAGATACTGCTTTTTCTTAAGTCACATCAGCACAAGGACCAACTAGCTGGATGTCATCTTAACTGGGATTCACAGATTTTTGATCTTCTTTTGTTTGAAGTAGAGACATAAGAATTATCAAAAATTAAAATAATGTTTAAATTTTAATCAGAGTTTCTTTTCTTTCACAAAGTGGTAGGCTCTGCCCAGCAGTGTTCCCATGACTGTCACTACTCAGGCAGAAAGAACAGACAGAAGCTGTCAGTGGAGGCAAACTAACAGGTAAGTCATCATTCTCTGAAGTCAAGAGTGACTTGAAATAGAGAGCCATGTGTGCGTGAGAGGTGCTTTTGTTTTCAATTGCAAGAGGGCTTTATTTTAAGATGTAGTAAAACCCCAGGGGGGACCAGAACATAGAGTTTATAGTCACTAATGTCTAAGGGATGCAAGTCATGATATAAGGCATTTCTTCTTCACAAAAGAAAGCAATAAAAGCTACTTTTCTGACTAGGATTAGAGGGAACAAAGGCTAGGAAGATGAGAGAAGGAAAGGATGAGCTATGGAGATATATGTGTGTGTACACACACACACACACACACACCACACTGGCTAGTACCTATTATATAGTATACAGTGCATATATCCTATAAGCACATATCTGTAGGGGAACTCTGGGCCTACCTCCAGAGCTAAAATTCTGATGACAGAGGTAAAGGGAAGGACATAGAGAGAAAGAGCAAAAGGACTTTGTGTTTGTTTCCTTCTCAGAGCCTTTTATGCTGCCTTGTAGAACACGAGGGCTGGGGGTAGGGGAGCCAAAGAGCAGCCTGGTGGCCTGGACTGGAAGGGGCCTTACCAACTGCTGTCCCTGTGTTCCCATCATCCCCCCTCTCATCCCACGTGGGGAAATCAAGAAAAAAGCACTGCAACCTTTGAGGAGCATGAGAAACTTAAAAAAAAAAATCCATGAGGACAAGAAGCACATCAAGGCGAGGCTGGGACACCGTAAGCTTCCTGAGAGCAAGATGATGATCTGCAGTGAGATGAAGGCAACAGAGACAAAGACCAACGTCCATGGCCAAGGTGAGTGGGAGAATTTGTAAGAGGTCAGACCCAGCGCTCTCCCAGAGGAGAGGGGAGCCAGTGCTCACCCAGCAGAGTGTGAAGGGAGGAGGGACCTGAGCACGTGCAATTCTAAACTGACCAAGGAATCCCAAGAGGCTGCGATCAGCTGTCCTAATGTACCAAGCATGAGACCCTTCCCATCTCTGTCCCACTGATAGCCTAAAAGCAGAAAATTATAAGGCAGCTTTGAGGCAGCTATCATGTAGAAATGCCATCAGCGGCATGCCAAGAACACCTCACAGACGCTCCTCACACACACGCCAGGCTGGCCCAGGCCTGCAGGTGTTCAACCAGTATGACTACCACTCACTGTTTGGCCTCTGAATTATTTATCTCCTAGTATGTGGGTGAAAGGCTCAGACAGGGCCCTCCCAAGTGCCCTGGAGTCCAATGCTCTTGCTCTGTGCTTTCTCCCTGAAGTAATTTCACTTATTCCTATTTCTCCTCTCTAGGCCTACAGGTCGTGACTCAAAGGAACTGAAATAAAAACCTTCCAAGCCCTGTAGGTAAAATGGGGATGGTCTTCAAGGCCTCTGATGCACTGGGTGTGGCCCAAGTATTCAGTGGGGAATGAATGAGAGATTATTGGTTGTCTGCTTGGAGTGCCCCCAAGGAATAGTTTGTTGGCTTGTGTGGCAGGCCAAAAAAACACTCTGCTCCCTGGGACAGCAGCCACAGCTCTGTTCCAAATCCTTCCTTAAAAGAAGATTAAATTACTAGCAATTTATTTCTTGGTTATTGTGGCTCATGTTCACAGAATGCAAACCAAACGGGCCCAGGAAGACACCCTGGTGGCTTCTTCCAAGGCTTCCCACCGGCACACGCGCTCTCTGTCTTTAGTTCTCTGCAATCTTATCAGCCTCGATTCACGTGTGAAGCATTTTCGTGCTTTTCACAGTTTAGTTTTTTCTAATAATAACTACACCCAGGAGGCTGAAGGATGAGAAGTGCAAGGTCAGCCTGAGCTACATATGGACACATTGTCTTAAAGGGGAAAAAAGGTTTAGGAACGTTTACAGAGCTGGCTTTCTTACCTCCAAATGCCTTGTTTATTTTAAATTAAAAAAAAAAAATTGAAAGCACAAAGTTCACTTATTTATCCACAGTTTGAGGTCCCTTCAACAGCACCCTTAAATACTGACCTTCCCATTTCTTCTCTGACCTATTTCGGATGTGGTAACTCACTATTTCCCCACGCGGGCTAAGCCATTTTCAGACTGCTCAGATGAAAGCCTGCAGACTGAAGACTATAATTTGCTTCTGCTGGCCTGTCTTTCATGTGAAAGGTTATCAGTAATTAGAAACCCCTATCTAGGTGGCTGCTGTTCTTACTCCGGGATCAAAGCCAGGGCCTTCAGCACAACATACCCAGTCTCTGGCACTGAGCTGAAGTCCCAATGAAGGACATTCTTGATTTTCTGTTCTTAAAAGTCCTGCTCTGTTGCCCATGCTGACCTTGAATCCCTAGACTCAAGCGATCCCCCTCTTTGACCTCCCAAGCCATGGAGACCACAGGTACATACCATTACCTCCCCTGGCTTTGTCTTATCTTCTCCTTCAAGTCTCTGCTCAAGCAAAGGTCCTCCAGTTCCTTCTGTCCCGGCTGAGATGACCTGCCCCTTGACAGATCCCAATGGCTAGAGTTTCTTCTAGACTGTAGCGCAGTAAAATTGGCACAGGGTTCAACTGTGTTCTCTCAAATGTGGATCAAGGCAGAAGGCTTTGTTCTAAATACTACATATCTGGTAAGTAGCCTAGGATTTAATTAGCTTTCTTGGCAACCACATTAAACTATGCCTTGTTTCTTAGCAGCAACTATATGGTCAAAGAGATGGATTTCTTATAACCCCAGACCCTGCCATTTCCCACTGATGTTTTGTTTTGTTTCTGGGTTGTTGTTTTTTTCCTATGCTGTAAATGGTCCCCAGTGTTCCATGCATGATAGGAAAGAATGCTACATGTTCCTCACCCCCACCTCCCACCCCTGAACCAGGGCTGATTGGTTTAGCATTTTAAAGAGCTTTGGGGATTTTGATTTTGCTATTGAATGTTTTGTCATTTCACATTAGCTCTGTGTCACCTGAAGATACAATAAGCCTAGTGTGGGTCTTTAGTCAAGCTAATGATTTTTTAAAAATTATATTTGTGTAGCACAAAAACACAAAGCCGCATGTATGTGAATAAAAACCTAGATTTAAAAAAAGACTGATTAGTAAACAGTGTTTGGCTCTAAGTCTCCCAATAGCTATTAACCAGCTCAACACCCCACCAGCTATTCTTTGCCACAGCCTAGGTCCTGAACACCCTTTCTACTTGGGAGAATTATCAGCCTTAGGAGTCTTTTAGAAAACAGAGTAACAGTAGAAAGCCACATATTTGAGAATATGTGGGCGGCAAAAATTAGCCTTGTTTGAGGGGGTAAAAAAGAATGCAAAGTTGGGTAGGTATAGAAGCAGGGCCAGTGCTGGGAAGAGTTGGTGGAGAGAGGGTACATATGATCCAAACAAATGCAATTCGTAAAGAACTAATAATTATTTAAAAGAAAACAGGAAATTTCTTACGAAGATAGAGAAAAATGTCAGTCGAAGCCTCTCCCAGCACCCCTGGAGCTAACATTTAACAGTGTCTTCTGGGGTCAGCCAAAAAGAGACGACATAAGCTTTGAGTCAGGAGGTAGAGATGCAAACACACGGGGATTTAAGGAGTCTACTTTGATAGAGTGGGGATGGCTGAATGCCATTTGGAGGATATCGGCATCAGTGGCGTCAGCTGGGCAAACCATGATGCTGTATGGGTGTGGTTCCAATTTGTGATAGCTGAGCCTGGCTGCCTGCCCCATTCAGAGGGTATGTAAAATCCCCTGCTATTTAACTTGAGATTGCTTCTGTTACTTTTGACATAAATGTAAGTGACAGTTCACTGCTCCACCTTGTCTCCAGTGTACTGGGGTGGCTGTATCAGATTCCCTCCAGAAATGTAAGCATGCTGTGCGAGTCTGCCTCACTAGTTTCTCAGCAGAATAATTATGTCAGTAAAGATGAAATATTGGGCCTTTTCTCTTTTCTTTTCTATTTTGTTTTGAGACAGGGTCCTTCTCTGTAGCCAGGCTAGTCTCAAACATGTAATCTTCCTGCCTTTTTCTCCCATATAGCTTGAATTACTGGTGTGTATGACTTCACCCAGGATTTATAGCAGTCTCTTTAGGAAACTCACTAAAGACCAACATCATGCTCACTAGCCCATGTTTCTAGAATCTGCCTTCTTTTTCCTTTTGAGACATAAGATAAGGATGCTGGGATACATTTTAATTGATAGAATGCTTGCCTAGAATACAAGAAACTCTGGGTCTGACTGCTGTCACTATAGGAAACCTATGGTGACATACAATTGTCACCCAGTCCTTGATTAGCAGAGATAGGAGCATCCTCAGCTATGGTGTCATTTGAGGCCATCATGTCTCAAAGAAAATTAGAAGGATCTTCTTCCTATTTATTGTGGCTCTGCCATTTCATAATTCCTCAGAGATTGTAGCATTCTTTCCTATCATGCATGGAACATTGGGGACCATTTACAGCATAGGAAAAAAACAACAACCCAGAAACAAAGATCCTTACATGTAGATTATTAGTTATATCTGCAAGTTACCTCAACATCTTGGAATCCTTCCTAGGGGAATATTCTCATATAACCATCCTATATGTTGAATTTGTACTTTCTTGTCTAAAGGATGTTTTTCTCTGAGAAGGCAGAAGTAACACTGTGGGCCTGGGAAGAGGGAGTTATCCATGAATGACCTGTTCTGAGGTGTCAGTGTTTGCACAGTTTGATGGAAGGTCTTTGCTCCAGATTAGAACTTGCAGCAGAAGACACAGATTTCTGGAAAAGATTCCACCACCGTGTCATTCTGTCAATAGAGAAAAGACAATCCGTCCCTGCCCCTCACCTCTGTCTGTCCTCTGCTACTACAACATCATCAGCTGTGAACTACTGACAAGGATTGGTTCAAGGTTTCCAGAGCTGGTATCACTCATTTCTTCCTTCCTTAAGATAAGAGGTTTTGAACCTGACAATCCCTAGCCAGAAGAAAAGGGTATACAATTTAAGGCAAATTTTTGTAGGAGATACTGCCTCATTCCTGGATACCTTGGCCCCTAGGTAAGTTCAGGATATCTTAGTGAGGGAGTGGCAATATGGTGGGAATTAGGAAACATGGCCTTCTTGGAGTAGGTGTGGCCTTGTTGGAGGAAGTGTGCCATTGAGGGTCGGGGCTTTGAATTTTCAAATTTTCTCTTCCTGCTGCTTGTAGATTTAAATGTAGAACTCTCAATTTCTCCAGCACCATCTTTGCCTGATTGCTGCTACGACCTCACCACGTCAATAATGGATTAACCCTCTGAAACTATGTGCAGGCCCAAATTAGATGCCTTCCTTATAAGAGTGTCTGTGGTCATGTGCCTCTTCACGGCAATAGAATTCTGACTAAGACACTCTGTCTTTAGGGCAATCGACCTCTGAGATGCCAGTGGCCCGTTCTAATGTGGTGCAAACAAAAACAAACACAAAAATCATAGAAGAACTGTTTGGAAAGAAAAACACCTATCTTTTGGAGATAAGTTCCCATGTATCCTTCATAGCCTGTAACTTGATGTATAGCAAATGACCTTGAACTTCAAAACCTCTGGCCTCTCCCTCCCAAGTGTTGGGATTACAGGAATGTGTCACCAGCCCTAGTCTATATGATGCAACCCTAGGCTTTATGCATGCTGGGCAAGCACTTTGCCTTCAAGGATATTTTTAATGAGTAAGTATAGAAGAGAAAGAGCAAGAATTTTGCAACACTCTCCCAGCAGTGCTCTTCAAAACCTTCATCACTTTATGAAGAGGAGCAGAGCCTAGACACATAAACTGGCACCCAGTCTGTGCAATGGTGCCACCCTCCACCTTGCCTTAGACAGCTTTGCAGCACTGTGATAAAATAGTTAACAACCTAACAGAGTACAGGTTTATTTTGATACAAGTTTTCTGAAATTTCTGTCAGTGGGTATCAGCTCGGGGCATTGCTTTTTAAAACTATACACACATTTTTTTAAAAGTTTACTTTTTATGTGTATGAAGGCTTTGCCTGCATGGACATATATGTACCACACATGTGGTTGGTGCCCATGGAGTTGTAAGTTATTATCTGGGACCAAGAACTGAACACAGGTCCTCTTGAAGTGCAATCAGTACTCTTAATTGCTGAGCCATATCTCTAGCCCCTCGGGGGCTTTTTGACATGTGGCTAAGTGCAGACATAATTCAGGAAAGTCACTGGAAAAGAGAGATTGTTTATTTTATGGTGACCAATGGTGTCCAGGAAGCAAAGAAAAGCCAAGACAAAATAAATGCTTTTAAGACATGTTCTCAGTGACTTACTTCCACCAACTTGGCCCCCACCTTCTAATAACCCAATCAGTTTGAATTGGTCAATAGATAATTGATTCACTGATTAGGTCAGCACCCTCATGACGTAATCACCTCTCAACAGCACCAGTATCTAGGAGCCAAGCCCTCAACACACTAGCTTTTGAATGGGCATTTCATATCCAAATCGTAACACTAGCTAACTAAGGTTACTTCCTGGAATTCACTGTCTGTCCCTCTCTCTGTCAGGATTGTGAGTAATTAATTAACCCAGGGCAGAAAAAAAAAAAAAAAGATCAAAAATGGGTTGTTGGTGGGGGATTTTGAGTCTCACCAGATAACCTTACCTCTAGGCCTCCTTACCCAGAAGGGAAATTGTGGTCTTCCAACATTAGTGCAAATGTCATGGCCTTGACTTTCTAACTTTGACGGTCAACAAAAAATGTTCCAACTCCCAGAACAGACATCTCTCTTTCCTGTAAGGAAAAACAAATAGTTCCAATATTTTTCCATTTGTCAGGGGAAAAAAACAAAAACAAAACCAAAAAACAACCAATCAAACACACACACACAATCACATTTTCAAAAGTCACCCTATGTTCTTAATCTCCGGAAATCACCATCAGAGTTAACAGATACCACCACCAGCTCCTCACTCCCACCCCTACCCTGTATAATCCACCAGCCCCACAGAATCAACAATGTGCACTCCATCTCTCCCTGTGGCTAGATGCCCAGAATGAAAGATGTAATGTAGGAAGCAGAGAAAATTATTTATTAGAGATGGAAAAAAATCCAAACCTCACATAGAGCAACTCACATAGGCCAAGATGACAACCAAGTAGAAAATGGGATGCTTCTAAGTGTTCTCAGCATCAAGCGTATGCTACAGTTGATGTTCTCACCTCATAGAACAGCATCATAGAGCAGGGTGAAATTCTCGTTTTCAGAAATGAACTTATTTTACACCCACAAAAAAATCAATAAGAGAAAATCATTGTCATATTTATACATCAAACTTCATGCTGTGTTCAGTTGGAGACTTTATATGATTTTAACGACATCCTTTTAAGATGTCAACCCCTTATGACCTGCAAGCAGGATTTACACATCACTGCACAACCACATTACGGGAAGAACACAGAAATTGCATTTTAATGCTAGTTGGGCCAACACAATCCTTACAGTCTTTTCCCAAAGAAAAATAGCAGTGGTTTTGGCTTTGTTTTTTTTTTTTTTTCTTTAAAGAGAGTAAATTAATAAGAGGGTCAGGGTAACTGCCAAGAACAGTATTCTGTGCAGAAATTCTCAGGAATAAGGCATCCCATTGGGGAATTTGGAGAAGGAACCAGGAAGTAGGAAGTCCTTTTGCATTCTTCTATCTGCTGCAGAGGAGATCAGTAAAGCTTTCTAAAGTGTAGCTAACTCATCGATATTTTCTTCATGCTGTGGCTCCTCAGAGAAAATATTCTGATGGTCCTAGTCTTCATGTCACTGATGCTCTGAAACCATTTCAAACTGTTTCCATTGTCCATCTACCCATGCACACTCTTTTTAAAGTGTGTGTGGTGTGTGTGTTTCTGCAGTCAGAAAGGGCCATCAGAACCTCTGAAGCTGGAGCTGTAGGCAATTGTGACTTGCCCACTGTGAACTCTGAGAACTGAACTTGGATCCTCTGGAAGAACAGCACGCACTCTTAACTGCTGAACCCCTTTGCTTTTTGTTGAGGCAGGCTGTCAGAATGTAGTCCAGGCTGTCCTCACACTCCGTATGTAGCTGAGGATGATCTTAAGCTTCTTCTTGCCCTGCCTCCATTTCCTAAGTTCTGGCAGTGCCAGCATGTACCCCCTCTCTGTTTATGTGGGAGACTTATCCAGGGTCTTATGCATCCTAAACAAGCACTCCACCATTTGAACTACTTTTCAGCCCAATACACTCTTTTTTTTTTTTTAAAAAAAAAGATTTATTTATTATGTATATAGCATACAGAAGAAGGTACCAAATGCTATCATCATAGATAGTTATGAGCCACCATGTGGTTGCTGGGAATTGAACTCAGGACCTCTGGAAGAACATTCAGTGCTCTTAACCTCTGAGCCATCTCTCCAGCCTCCCCAATACACTCTTTTATTTTAAAGTTAGGAGTTCAAATTCACCCAGTTGGAATTTATCTGTCACCCCACATGAATTCAAATCTCACATGTTCAGCTTTGTACAAGACATTTAGTTTCAGCCCACAGTATCATTTCAACCACAATATTTCTAAAATAAAACCCACTCTGGAAACATATTTCTTACACAACCTGAGCAACTGTTTCAAAGACTCCATTATTGCCACAGCCTTATAATATGAAATTAAGTGCTACGATTTATGTTTTGATTCGGTTTGGTTTGGTAGATATGATCTCGCTGCATAGAGCAGACTGGCATTGAACTCATGATATTCCTGCCTCAGCCTTGGAAATATTGGGGTTACAGATATGTACCAGGATACTCAATTTGTGCTTGACCTCCTGCATTTCCTGTACTCACACATCCTCTAATCTCAACTGCTTTTCATCCTAAGCATCCCTCTTCCAGCCCTGTTCACCAGTTTGACCCCGCATCATAGCTCCCTCTGCTCTGCATTCCCTTGACCTTCAGCCTCACTAGGTGGTCTCTGTCACTCTGCTCTTCCACAGGCTAGCCCTCCACTGTGTTTTCTAGTTCTCTCTAGGACATCTGCCACAGCATCAAGATGAAATTTCAGCTTGGCAGTAGGCATGGCAGGCACAGAGCTGCGGAAGTAGTTAGATTCCAATACCCTGATCTGAAGGAAAAGAGAAGAACAGGAAGTCTCCAGCAATACATTTCCTCCACCAAGGCCCTACCTTCTAATCCTTTTAATTCTATAATAGAGTTCTAGTGATTGATCATTCAAATATATAAACCTATGGGTAGGTGGGGAGAATTCTTATTCAAAGCACAACAGTGCTCATAGCTTTATTGAACTTGGAGTTCATATTGCATGTGTAGTCTGCTCCTTGAAGTTATGGGAATAACACACTGTTTTCTTCCTCACTCAAGGTGACATGTATCCCAGGCTGGCTTTGAACTCTCTATGGAGACAAGAATGACCTTGAGCTTGTGATTCACCTGGTTTCCCCTTCCTAATGTTGGGATTGCAGGTGTGTGCTATTGTGGAGGAGTGGATGGTGGAGTTGGGTCGGGGGAAACTGGGGGGGGGTGAGTGAATGAAGAGGAGGGAGGGGAACCTAGCTCCATTACCCCAGTGAGAGTGTGTGGCTGGGGAGTGGGGTGAGGCAGGAAGGACAGAGATGGAGACCCAGGAGAGGGATGGAGATGGTGAGATAAGAAGCAATAATGGCAGAAGCAATGCAGGATACCAAATGTTTTAAGAAGAAAAGAAAAATCTCTATTGTCCGGCATATGGGATAGGGTATTACCACAGACCATGGGTCTGAATCTAAAGCTATGGGTCTGCTTTCAGATCTAAGTCACTGGATGAACTCGGTGAATATAGGAGACTAGCACAGCCCCATTCTTCCCAAGATCCCCCATTCTCGAGGCTTCACTCACTCCAGTTTTATTATAGGGCTTGAATGGTAATATGCCAATCCCACAATCTGTTTCTGGCGAATAAATCACAGGAAAGAATCATTTCAGTTTAAAGGGTAGAAACTCAATTCTGACTTTGATTTCTGTGAAGCATCACCACATCACAGGCATCCACAATTGCTACCCCAGTAGAGTGAGCCGGTGCTGTGGCTATCTATGGAGAATGCCCTCTGACTTGTTAGGGCTGAGCAGGGGAGAAGGAGGCAGCCAGCTGGACAAGCCTCTGCAGACGCAGCAGGGCTCTGCTCTCTCTCCTTGCAGTCAGGAATGAAGGTCTCTGCCTTTCTTTTCTTAGGGTTCTGTCCTTCCTGCTTCCTATTTTTCACAGGCTTGGCTGCTTGAACACCCTGGGGGCCAGTTTAATAAATGAGGTGCTTTCAGGCACTAGGTTCCTAAATTCCTTTCTTTATCCATCTCGCTTTGCTGTACAGAGAGGGTTTCAGCAGCTGAGGTGGTCTTTTGTGATACAGAGCCTCCAAAGCCAGCAATTGCTTTCACACAAAAGACTCACAAACCTTGGTGGCACTGTAAGTGCATATCCAAGTCATAAAAGGAGTTTTTACTCAGAGTCCCCGGCTACCACACCAATTTCAAATGCAAAATTAAAGTCACGTTTTTTGTTCTCTATTTTGTGTGTGTGCTGGGGACTGAACGGAGGGCCGGGTGCATGCTAAGTCTATGCTGTGCACACAGCTTTGGCGGTGGTCAGATAATCCTTAACTGGAGTTTTTACAAAACCTTGGTAGGAAAGAAGAAATAAAGAGGAATTATAAATTAAGCACAGGGATGGTTGAATTAGCTTATATTAAAGAGTGAGCTGCCGGCAAGGGGTCAGTCTTTCCAGTGTTCCTGCTGTAAGAAAGTTTGTTGAATGTGCGTTTGTGATATAACTTGTAAGGAAATTGGTTTTACTTAAAAGGACATTTTTTGCTTCATGTGGTAGCACCCTTGAGTGCTGGGGGTGAGGGGAAGAGGCAATTCCATTAAGCTTTCAATTTCCACTGGCAAAAGAAACAACTAGATGAGACTGTAAGATAAGGTGCAGGCAGCTGGCCTTCACTCCCTGACCTTGCTTCAGGGGTCGGGAAATAAGAAGCCCAGCCTTTGTACCCGGGATGTCAGTCCATGTTTAATTAGAGGGCTGAAGTGCATTGTCCCCCCGCTGTAAGCTCCAGTCTCCGTTTGCTGAGAAAATGTCCATTCTGTTCACAGTGGGCAGATCATATGATCATCACCCCAGCAGCCTGGAGAGTCACATGCTCATTCTGGGGCTCTTCGGTGGACCAAAGATCAGAGCGAATGTGAGCCTCGAGACTGGCAGGAAGGGATACAACTGACATGGAAAATTGCACATCTATGTTTGCTTGGGCGTCCATGGTCCACTTGGATAAACCGAAGGCTGTAGTAGCAGAACTTCCATTTCTTCCCTCACCCCAGTATTTGAAAATTACAATTTATTTATTAATGTACGGGTAGGGGAATGTGCCACAGTGCATGTGTGGGGGTCAGAGGATGATGCTCTCCCCTTCCTCCGCAGAGGGCCCCGGGCACTGACCTCAGGTCACTAGGCTTGGTAGCCAGTGTCTCTAGCTGGCCGAGCTATAGTGCCAGCTCCACTTCTCTTCCTGAATGTAGTTTCTTTGCGTCTTTGTGGAGCACACGGTGAGGAAGAAACCCTTCAAAATTAAACTAAGGCATCTAGCATGCTTTTAACGTGAGAGGTGGAGGTCTCATCCCAGCAAAACGAGAGAGAGAGAGAGAGAGAGAGAGAGAGAGAGAGAGAGAGAGAGAGAATAATGTTTAACTTTGAGGCCTCAGCAGGTGCTCTGCTGCAGAGCTTGAGACTGGGGGACTACATCTAGGGGTGTGTAGAGAGAGGTGTAGAGCCGCAGCTAGCTCATCTGCATGCCTGACTGAAGGGTTTTATCTAATTCGAATTCTTGTTGCTGAGGTAGCCCAGACTGTCTTCTAACTTGCAATCCTCATGACTCCTGGGACTACAGGTATGTGCTACCAGATTTCTTTTGGATAAACTGCCAGTTTCTGTGAATAGACTAGTGGTAGAAAGAGACACAAGCACAGTGCCTTTAACTCAAGAGTTTATTCTCATATACAGCCCACCGAGAGACAAATAATTTAGGTTGCATTGAGACTGCTACTTGGTCATGATCTTGAACCTCCCCCTTCCCCATCCCTGAGGAATGGAAGTCTCTGGTGTGTCAGATGAGTGTTGCATCACTGGGCAACATGGCATTTACCTGAGATGAGACTTAGCTTCAAGCTCATTCTTTATCATGTCAGTACATGAGTATCTTCCACTTTTAAGGGTACTTTTTAGTTTATATACATTTATAATTTTTCTCTATTATGCTGTTTTGACATCTAAAAAGAGGGGAGCTTATGAGATGGCTTTGTGGATAAAGCTGTTTGCTATCAAGCCTATGAGTTGAGTTTGAACCCTGGGGCTCATGTAAAAAGAAAGAACAGATTCGCCTGAGTTGGCCTCTGACCTCCACATACACACTGTTGGGTGTGCAGGTACACAGACACACCCTCTCTCCCTCTCATTCCTGAGTTTGTTAGAAATTGTTCCTTTAAGGGATGAGTAGCAGTTTCTAAGTGTAACCAAGGGCCTGTGGAAACAAGCCTTGATATGTGAACTAACCCACCCACACTAACACAAGACCTCCTCTTCCCAGGGCACCCCAGCATTCCTCAGCCTTCATTGCCCAGGGCCAGGTGCCAGGCATCTAGAGACCACCCAACAGCCTAAAGCTGCTGAAATTACTCAGACCGATCATCCTATCCAACTTGGATTTCCTGCAAAAAATCCAGTACAAGAGACAGCCTAAATGCTTCCTTTGTTCCTGTCTTCTGCCTCCTGACCACTCTTGAGTTATTTTGTTTGTTTGTTTTTAATTTGTTTTTCTTTTAGTGGCCTTGAGGATTGCACCTTGCTTCTTGAATTCTCTAGAGTCTGTGAGTATAATAAACAGAACTTTCCTGAGCATCTCTTGGTGTCCTTTGTATAGCTCTGTCTGAACAAACCTCTTATAAAAATATAAAATGTGACTCAAGATAGTTGCTGAACTACAATCATCTTGGCTGCATGGTAAGTTTGAAGAAAGGGGTGAGGGACATAAAATGGTAAGGGTGTGTATTTCCCCAAGAATAATCTAACACTAGCTTCTTTTAATACTTTACTTATTTCTCAGCAAGAATCCAGTGGAGTCCAGGACATGGTGGCATGTGAAACTGGAGAGGCTGAGGCAGGAGGATCTTGAGATTGAGGCTAGCCTGGGTTACACATCCGTACTGTGCCTCACACAATGACAACCAAACCTAGCTAGGAAGACATCTGTATCTAACTTGGAGAACTGGAAACTGAGCTTTTAGACTAGCCCCAGATACTAGTTTATAAGAGAAAAAGTAAGAGACAAAGGCAGGGTTTGTCACAAGTCCTTGGTCACTTTCACTTTGGGGACTTTGTTCTGATCCATAGACACTTTCTACATGTAAATATCTTGTTACCTGCCTCAGGTACTATAGCAGTGGTTCCCAACCTTCCTGTGCTACCAGCTTTTAATACAACCCCTCACGTGTGGTGAACCCCATCCATAAAATTATTTTTGTTGCTGCTTAACTGTAATTTTACTACTGTTAAGAATCATAATGTAAATATGTGTTTTCTGATGGTCACTGGCATCTCCAGTGAAAGGGGCTTTGAACTCCCCAAAAAGGTCGAGACCCATAGGTTGAGAACTGCTGAATTTCACACTCCCTCCGTCATTCTTTTGACTTTGGTTATGTAGATACTTCAAACTTTTCTGTTGTTGAATTGACCAGTTTTTCTTCTACAGATTCTGGGTTTGAGTCCTATTTAGAAAGGCTTTCTCACTTCAATCTCAGTCTCTCTCTCTCTTTCTCCAACCTTGAACGATTCAATTCCAAGGTCAGCAATCTCTTGGAACCAAATATTTTATCTAAGGTAAAAGCAATAACAGTGGTGTCCTGCTCACTGATGGTAGCTGGGATAATTCCCTTATCTTTGGAGACTTAATAGTACCATAGTCTGACCCGTACAAACACAGGGAATGGGGACTCAAAGATTAATGTCAACTCAATTCCCTTCCATATCAGTACTAAACTCCTGACCCTTGTGTGAGACAAGAATCCACACTGAGCGAGTTCTGTACCATGTTCTGAAATGGGAATCTAAGCTAAATCAGAGGGTCTTGATGTGTGAACAACACAGGTGTCAGGGGTGCCAATTTCCTCATGGAGTCAAAAACATACATCTAGCTCTCCAAGAACTCAGCTACCCATAACTTACAGTGGACTGGGAGCTATCGGATATCAGCAGCTGATTAGCACATATATTGCATGTTATTTACAGTAAAACATATGTGTGAACACTGTGCCATCACTGTTGACTACTGCTCACTTCCCAACAAGAGGCAGGTTCATGAATCAATCACTCATAAGGGTGCTTCAACTCCTGGGCTCCCAGTAACAGCACCAGCAGGTGGCCACAGGGTCGCAGCAGGCACTTTTATGCAGTTATGATTTAGGCTGCTTCTTATATCTGAGCATGTCTTTTTTTTTTTTTTTCTCTGTTTGCCTTTCTTCATTTCGGCTGCACATAGTGCCTTGGACAGTCTGTGTTTGTGTAAGTTTTGATAAATTTTTAACTTTTTAAAATAACAGGTCTGTGTATTTTATGGTAGTAAATGATAGACTGTTATCTAATACATTGTATGCTTTCTGGTTTTGCTAGCTATTGCTAGGGTTTGTGGTCTGCTTCCCCATCCCTAATTGTTACAGATCTCTAAATCTTATATATACAGTGGACCTGCCCAGTTAAGTATTGCCTTGTTCAAGGGTTAACTGTAGTAGGAAACACAAATCTATCAACCAAGGACACAGCATGTTAAAGCTGCCACTGTTTACTTTGGCTGCTTACTACTCTGTCTAACAGCCCCTTCCGGTGTCTGCTGATAAGGGCCTGTGAGGCAGGCAGAGCAAAGTCCCAAACACTCCCTACAGTCTGGACCTGCAAGAGGGGCCCTCCCTTTTGCTGAACTTGGACACTGGCTAATCTCCTTTGCAAGTATACTTGGGTTTATTTCCAGAGGCAGACAAGTACCCTTTCTTGGAGTGTTTAGTTGGACTTTCTTTGATAAGAGTGGTTTAATTGGTTTAAAACACATTAAAAAAAAAAAAAAAGTAACTTCACATGAGCCAACAAGATGGTTCAGTTCAGTGGGTTAAAACTTTTGCTGTCTAAGCTTGATGATCCAAGTTAGATACTCAGGCACACAGTGGGAGAACTGATTCCTGATCCCTGTGCTCGCCCCTGCCCTGTATGTAATAATAATAATAATAATAATAATAATAATACTAAGGCTGAGCTGGTTCAGTAGATAAAGCTGCATGCCAATCTGCCAACCAAGCTTCAACCACAAAGTTATCCTCTGACTTCCACATGGATGCTGTGGCACACATCTTATACACACACCACACCACACATTCACACACTCACACACCACACACACTCACACACACCCTCACCACACACACACTCACACACACTCACACCACACACACTCACACCCC
Organism: Sigmodon hispidus; assembly: GCA_004025045.1. Lineage (NCBI taxonomy): Eukaryota > Metazoa > Chordata > Mammalia > Rodentia > Cricetidae > Sigmodon > Sigmodon hispidus. The sequence continues at coordinate 53,125 of PVIH01009234.1, read as the reverse complement.
ACACCACACACACACTCACACACTACACATACACACACCACACACTCACACCACACCACACACTCACACCACACACACTCACACACCACACCACACCACACACACACCACACACACACACATACACCACACACATACATTCACACACTCACACACCACACACACACCACACCTCATGGATACATACAAAAAGTTAAATAACTTTAAGCATCTTTTGAAAGCCCTTTCTAAATGTAGATTCTCGTGTTGTTATAACCCTGGGGTAGAAGAGTCACTGAACTCTTAGAGGCATTAAACTCTCGGCCCTACACTGAGCATGATGGTACTTATTTGTAGTTCTAGCTTTGGGGAGATGTGGAGTCTGAGTCAGGAGGATCACTTAAGCCTAGGAGCTTAAAGACAGCCTGGCCACCACGATAAAATGCCATCTCAAGAAAAATGTCCTTTTATTACAGGAAAAGAAAATTAAATGTGAAGCACTTGTAAACAGTGCCTCAGTCTGTTCCGCTGGAATGCACTTAGACTCTGGAAGGCATTTATTCTGTGCCCTACAGGGAGGAGGTAAAGTATTTTGATTAAAATTTGATGAAACTAATGTTACACATTTAAACATGATACAGTGCATCCCTTTAACTCCAGTACTCAGGGAGGCAGAGAAAAGCTGATTTCTGTAAATTTGGGGTCAGCCTGGTCTACATAGCATGTTCTAGGTTAGGCAGCTACATAGAGAGTCTGTCTCAAAAGAAAAGAAAAAAAAGAGATTAGACTCTTCAAACAGTGACACTTTCTTCTCTGCCTGTCACAGGCACCAACGAGACACATAGGACGGGAGTGGGAAGAGACTATGGCATAATTGGCATACCCAGGCAATTGCAAAGGGAGCTTCTGGCACAGCTACAATACCACCTAGAATTCCTCGCCTTTAATTCTTACTAGATCCGGTAACCCAAAGTCAATAGAAAAACATATTTTTAAACAAGACTTTCTGTGGGCCTTTCATTTCATGGGAGATTAAATCATGGTGACAGTGTTCCCATGCCACACCAGACCTATGGTGGTCACATGTTTGGCTCTGGGCCTGCTGCTCCCACGCTTAGAAATCATGCACTTGCAAGGTTATTTTAGGAACCCTGGAGGGACTGTGCTCAGCAAGTGTTACAGACGATCTTCTGAGAACCAGAAACTCTTTGAAGAGTTTAAGTTTCTTGGGAAACTAAGCAGTTAAGGTTTGTTTGAAAGGAAAAATAAATCATAACCATCAAACTGACCATCACAGGAGGCACCTCTGATCTGAGCTGCGTGCAAAATATTTTACCATTTAGAAATTAAGTCAAAGAATAAATAATTTCTTTTAATTAAGTCAAGAGTGACTGAGTCTTAAGAACACCCCTGTGTGTGTGTGTGTGTGTGTGTGTACACAAGTGCAATGGCTGAAGAGGTCAGAAGGGTATTGTTTCCCAAGGAGCTGGAGTTAGAGGCAGCTATGAGCAGACCAAAGTGAGAACGGAAGTTAGGTCCTCTGTACAAGCAGTTCATACCCTCAGTGCTGAACAACCTCTCGTGCCCCAAGTTGTTTTATGTTTGTTCATTTTAAAGAGCAAATATTTCAAAGATTGATACAAAGGGCATAGAAGGGTTGAACATCAATTTTTAATAATGAAACCTTTTATCCAGTCCTTCAAGTTAACATAAAAAGGAATGATAAATTGTAATTTTATCATTACTGCCACTGTGTAACAAACCCTTGTTACAACATCCATCTACTGTCTCCAAAAATCCAATAGAAAGCCCACACATTATAACACCTAATGATCTACCAACAGATGAAATTTTAACCAACTTTATACCAGGAAACTATTACCAAGGATACTTCGATCACATAGCTGAAAATGGGAGAGAAAAGACAGGTTTTTTTTTTTTTAAAAAAAAAAAAATCATCTTAACTTGTAGTAGTCTCTTTGCTTTTTTAAAAATTTCTATAAAATACACTAATTTCCCAAAATAAAGAATATCATGACACATTGGTGTCAACTCACACAGATGAAAGCTGAGGCCAGCTTTTTTCTAACTAAAGTTCATTTCCCCAAACCTTTATATATTACATGAATATCCAAGTAAAGTATTTTTTTTAAAAAAAAGTTCAACACATAAGAACATAATATACAGTGTTTTTATATAAAAAAAAATGGTTAACAGGAATGATTCGACTTCCAACCACATACATATCTTTTTAAGACAATGGAATCTCTTGCCATTACTCAATTCTTCAGTTCATGTCAGTATTTCCCAGCTACTTTTTTCTTAAACTTAAAAAAAATGAAAAGGAAAAGGTTGGCTGTCTCTTGACTTCCTCACTTAACTTATCCAGAAGAGAACTGTAGAACAATCTCATTTACTACCAAGGCTGTCTTTCCTCCGGCTGGGATGAAATTGGAAGAAGATATCACTGGAGAGCAAAGGATGGATATAAAAAGATGGGCTCAGCTAGATCCTGCCCAAATCGTAAGGTGTGGGCACAGCCACTCCCAGCAAGCCTTGCAGTTTCAACACAGTCTCAGGCGTGAGTGGTCTCCTGGATAAGCTCACCTCTCACCTCAGTCCGCTGGGAGGGCACACATAAAAGAGCATTTTAACTAACCACTGGTGCACTGGCTAACTTACGCCTTCACCAGAGAGCGAGCAAGTACACTCAAGACATCTGGGTCAGTAGTGGTGGTGGGGTAGAAAAGAGAATGCTGTTTATTTTTTAAAACCTCCCGTATCAGCCAATTCTGAGTGAAAACTGCAAAGACATATACACACCATGCACAGTTCATATCACTGCGGGAATCCAGTAACACATGCAAACCGGCGGAGGAATCACAACGGATGAATGGGGACTTTCACAGTGTTTCTTACAGCCTTTGACTTCAACGAATGCACCTCTTAACCACCACTGTCTCACAAATTTTTACTGTGTCTTGGGCATGCAAATCACTTAAGGGTGAAACGGAAATTACATTCACACACAGCGACTACATCTTCAGTTTTTCCTACTTCTTAACCAACGCATCGAGTTGCTTGTGTTAGCAATCACACATGGAATTCGAGTCAATGGATGTGCCTTATTTTCCTTCTTACTTACCCACTTCATTCTAGGAAAATGAAAAACCGCACAAAATAAAATCGACAATTAGGTCTTTGGGTTGGATTCTAATCAAAGCAGACAGATGGGACCCACTAACTGCTCTAGCCGGAAGCCATTGTCTCCCCATCCCAGGTCCTTGCTGGTACTGATTGTGTTTGGAAAAGTGGCATTGTTTTTTCTTTTTTGTCTAAAAGAAGCAAAATATAACCAAGAGAGGAGGGCAGCGAGCAGGGGAGAGGGAGATGCATTCTATGTCAAAAAGAATCTCTTGCTCTCAACAGGAGAGAATCCAGCTTCTCCTTAGCCATCATTTCATAAATTAATAATTTTAAAAATCATAATCCAAAGAATTTGCTATTACAAGAAAGTTCAAGTTTTCTTTTTTAAAAAAAAGCAAATAAATTAGTTAAGCCTTGTAAACAATTGTCCATCTTAGTTATACATCTTTTAAAAAAAAAAAAAGAGAGAGAGAGAGAGAGGCATTTCTCTGTATAGTCCGTTAGACAGTACAAGGCACACTACACATCAGAACCCAGAGGGGCGGAACCCACACAAGCACCGCCTTCACTGTGCCCACGGGGGTAAGCAGGCCGGGGCTCTGGAGTGAGTCATGTGCCCATCCTCAGCTCTCGAAGATCTGGAAGTCCACAGATGTGCTCTTTCTATGACGCTGCTTTGTGCTCTTTAGTCATGTGATGATGTGATGTTACCCCTTCTCGGTGTGGGGGTCTCCTCAGATGTTTTCCACAAAGCTCCCCGGGAAAAGGCCAGTCTTCCCGTTCCTTTGTAGCGTGCCTTTGAACCAGCCATCCTCACGTTTTTTATGGACAAACACAATGTCTCCTTCTTTGAGTTCCAGTTCTGCCTCACTCTGAGGAGGATAGGAAACCACCACCCTGTGCCTGCAAGAGAGAGGAAGACTATTCAGATCAGCAATAAAAATGAATCTCCATCAGTCTGCACAAACAGGACTTACACATGAATTAACAAGGGTTCATAAAACTCAAAATATGGTGAATCTCTGTTTAGCAGGCTTGGAATTAACGAAGACTGAGTCTGGGTATTTATTTTAATTTTCTAATAGATGGTCAGGCTGGTGTGGTTGAGTTGCCTATAAAGGGAAGACATTTTTGTCTGCTTCCAATATTTGTATCTTGGTCATACAATCCGTACAAAAGGCTATGTTTTATATGGATTCTTAATGGGGGAATCATTTCTGTTCTACCCAGGAAGAGATGAATAGATTTGATTTTGAAGCTCACAGGAGCTATGGCTTGCTTTTCTACATACAGGTTGTGGGTTATACTCTGCCTTCACACTGTGAGCCGGAAGAGGTAGGGCGTCAGGTCTGTTGTCTGGGGGTACACCTAGAGGGATGCCGTCTGCATCCTTACACTGAATTTGATATCCAGAAGGTAATGGTTCTGAGAAAGTTTGCCTGCCTTACATAGCCAAGTCCCCTGTTGAGAAGAAGTCCCAAGGTCCACATAGAGTGGGTTCAAAGTTTGTCCAGCGCCATCAGTCATGATGCAGACATTCCTTTCTCCATTAGTCCCAATCTAGTCACTGCTCCTCAGTTCTCTACTCAGATGCTAAGTGGAAGAAGGTGTAGCTTAAATACTCCAGCAGCCTTATGAATTAACATCACCTATCTTTCTGTCCCCCTGCCTCAGTCTGTAATGCAGAATTATAGTTAGCAGCCATGGAATCGAGGAGGAGGTGACTTATTTTGGGTTCCTTTCCCCTCCTAGTCTTTTCTCTACTAGACATTATTTTCTCCTTCCTCCTTCCTCTTTCTTTTCCCAATAAAAGTGGGTGGTGGTGGTGTACTGTAGTGGCCATCTTCTAGTCATTCTTACCTCTGCTATTCTCAGGCTCAAATAGCTTTCTTCTACAATGCACAGGGATGCCTGTGACAGTGTGATTTCAAAGGCTAGGTAACCAGCAGAGAAAGACAGAGAAAACTAGGCTGCCTGAATGAGACTACTGGACACCCCTAGTGAGGACCTGAAGCTTCTTCCCTAAGTACATCAACGGCAACATGGAGAAGCCATCTTAAAACGGGACCCTCCAGCCCCAGATGAACTTCTTTATAGCCTGGTTCCTCCTCCAATCCCCATCCCATAACAACCAGAATCTACCCACATGAGGAAAGATCACAGCAAGTGGTCTCATTTTTCACAAACACTAAATAGCCGCCAAACAATTACTCAGCTCCCTGGGGCACAGGGACCAATTTACCCTCCAAGGACTGTGACTAAAACACAGCCCTGGTTGGCTTATCCTTCCCAAGAAAGACTCAGCCAGGAGGGTTTACAGACAAGGTCAATCAAAAGCAGAGCAGGAGAAGAGGGGAGGGACTGCGGGTGAAGGGGATTCACACAGTCTTTATGTCACTTAGAGCATCTCCACTTGGAGTCAGTTAACACTGTCTCGGTTTCCTCACCTGGGGACTACAATGAATTAGGCAATATATTTCACAAACAGCACAGTGAGATTATAAGAACCATGCCCTAAGTACATTGACATATACAGTTCAGCCCAGAATGTCAGCTTCTATTTCAAGCATGTGGCTTACTCAAGAGTACACAGGGGTCTGGAGGGGAATGTTAAGGCATGGGCTAGCCCCTACCTAACAAATGAACTTGGGCCACAAGCTAGAGAACATCCCAACACTGAGGATTTACACACTTTAGAATGACATAGAGTTTTGGAATCCTTTCACTGACATCTTTAAAAGCCAACTCACAACTTCATCATGGGCTGATCTAAGAGAAAGACCCAGATGTGATTTCTCAGGTCTGATGCCAACAGGCTAAAAATCCACATAAAAAGCAATGATGTAGTTGCCATTTGGGGCGAGTTAAAATTTAAGCAAAGGGTTGCAGTTCTGGAGAGGAATGTGCCACTTACTGACTGAAAGCATATTCTGAGTATATCTCTCACGAGATACATTTCTGACTGACAGTCTGCAAGCTGCTTTAAGGTAAATTGGAACAAAAATAGTTTGGAAAACTTGAAGTGAATTAGATTAATATTTGCATTTTATTAAAAATGCACTAAAGCAATTTTGTCAGAAAACCCAGAACGAGAATGACTGCTGGGCTAAGAACATTATCTTCCTGCCAAGTTCCCAGTGGGAGAAAATTTTCATTGCTAAGTTATAGACCTTGAGGGGGGAGGGGGGAGTGAGAAGCCCTGTGCATAATGGAAACTGTGACACAGTCTTCGTCATGTGAGGACTGCCAGGTGCAGCAGCGACAGACTCCACTTAGAAGCCTTCCAGCTCAGCCCTTGGCCCTGAGCCTCGTGAGGTGGTTTGTACTGAGACTTCTCACACAGAACCAGAAAGCCAAATGCTGGCAGGATAGCCTGGTGAGCGCAGGCACCAAAAAGCTCTGCCAGGCGGCATATTTACAGAGATCAGCAAACAGATGTACGACACAGCTGTGAAGGCCTACATCTGCTGCCCCACCCTCTATCTCGCTGGATTTATGCTTGCCTTTGCGTGAAGAGGGATCCTGGGCACTTTTGAACATCTTGAACCAAGACCACATCCTCCACCCCTTTTGTGGGACCCGCTGTGCCACATCCAAACCCCACATCCCATTCAATCTTCTTCACTATCATCCTCGCCATTCTGGTCGACAACCTCGCTATATCAATCCCTTCTTGCACCATATTTCTTCCTGTCCCCAATCCATTCCACACACAACTCAAAGATTTATATTAAGTGACTCCACCTGTAGGTACCCATTGTGAAAAATCATTAACAGCCTCTCACTGTCTGTGAGGTTAATCCTTACACTGCTACACAAAGCCTTCAACGATCTGGCCTTAATCCTGCTTTATAGCTATAGCTGTTTTTGTCACCACAAACATTCCAAACACTCCCTGAAGCCTTAATACGTCTCTTCAAATACAGCTTCCTTTCTCTTTCTCCACATCCCGGCTCATGCAGCTCCTCGCATTGGGGATGTCTTTGACAGTATCTCTGTCCATCCACACCCTATCAATCTCTCAAGATCTTGCTCCAAATTTCTCCTGTAAAAACTCTAGCCCCAAACCTGGAAGTAATTTCACGCTTGACCAAATCCCAGAGGACCCTGTGTATATTTCTCATGGCACTTAGCTCAGTCCACACCGGATTTCTACCATCTGTGCTCCTGTCTCATTAGACCTCTTCTTGTGGGGTGATGCCAAATTCACCCTATCTGCCTCACGCTACCAAGTGTAGAATATATGATGGTTCTTACCAGCATATTGAATGATTAAGAGATCTAATCTAATCACATAGTAAGCCTTTTTAAAAAAAAAAAAAATTCTGAGGTATCCTACAACATGGAGGAATCCTGACAACATGATGCTGAGAAAATAAGCCACAGGAAAAAGGAAAGCTATTTTAGGCCTCCATTGATAAGGAAGAAAGAAAACAGAATGGTTTCTTCAGGGGCTGCAGGATGGGGAAGGAAGGAAGATGTGAAGGATACAGTTGCAGTGTGGGATACAAGCATCTAGAGACAGACAGTGGTGAATGACCAGTGTACAGGCATCACTACACCAAATTTAACTTTTGAATAGAGGTAAACTGTATTTTATTTTCCTTTTGTTGAAAAAGAGTTCTAGATTCACAGACTATCTTCTCATTACAGTTTCTCCATCCTCTCTCATAGATCCATCCCCTTTCTGTATCTCATTGGAAACATCAGGCTTCTAAGGAGTGTTAATACAATATAACAAAATGAAATATAACACGATAAAACAAAACTCTCATATCCGAGTTGGACAAGACAAACAGGAGGAAAAGAGCCTAAGAGAAGACACAAGAATCAGAGACACATCTGTTTACAAACTCAGGAATCTCCTAAAAACCATTAAAGTGGAATATACCACAGAGGAGCTGGGACAGAGCCATGCTGGCCCTGTGAGTTCATATGAGCTTTGCTCAGCTGGTTTAGAGGGCTGTCTTCTCCTGGAGTCCTCCATCCCTTCTCCCTCTTACAATCTTTCTGCCTCCACTTCTGCAGGGTTCCCTGAGCCCCGGGGGAAGTGTTTGATGGAGACATGAAATTTAGGACCAAGTGTTCCAAGATCTCTGTATTATGTCTGGCTGTGGTTAACTGTATTTTACACAAAATTTGAGAAGAATCAATAACAAAAAGCAATAAAATATATTAGTAGAAAATAAAGAGACACACTGAGAGAGCAGCAGAAGGCAGGATATCAGGGGTAGATTATGTATATGTGTGTGTGAGAGCGAAGAAGGAGGTGGATGGGAGAGAAGGCTGACAGGTATTCTGCTTGTGGGGAAGTACACTGGGGTCCCTTTGAACAAAGATCACCGGGTGTGGCTTATTTCTGCTCTAAATGGGCTCCATCCCTAGGTGACTGTGATGGGCATGAGGATGGAGCTGGAGAAACAGATTCTTACTGTATGAAGAAGGTACCCAATAGATGATGCCAAACTTCCGGTTTGGGTCATCATCCCATCTGGGCAGACATCGGCAATCTTTTGTTAGTACAAAAATTTCTATTTCTTTCATTTTTTTCCCTGCCTTCATTGGCTGTCTGCAGTTCACATGTTGTCATTTCTAATCTCCCCTGTATAACTGCAATGAGTCCCCCTGTGACTCTGAGAAGCACTCTATCTATCAATCTGGTCCTGGGGAGTAACCATTTATTGCTTCCTGACAGTTGCCACAGCAATCGAATATCCAATTTAAGTATTTTCCTGGCAAAACTATACTAGCTGGCTTTGCATCATGTGCAAAGTCCAAATAAATTATGTCCATTGCTTCACCCAGTGGGTCCATTGTCACCGACTAAAAGAAATTAATCAAGCTGGTGAAGCCCGACTGCCTCTCCGTAAATGGACTGCTATCCAATTTGTATGTTTCTAAGAATGCTAGTTTAATCCCTGATCAAAGACCATGGGTTCTTTCCCAATTAAGGGTTTTGGTTATTGCTTTAATTCTTAAACTTAAAAATAAACACAGGTAAAAGTGACTCCCCTAAGCCATCTGTACATGCATATGTGTGTGCGTGAGTGTGTCTGTGTGTGTGAAGTCACATGTACTTTTATTTTCCATCTCTTCTGAAACATTTTATTTCTATTTTCACTTTGAAATTTTCTAATCATTTTTCCTCCATCCTCTAAGACAGAACCTAAAAATATTTGTTCTATTATTTGTGCTGCCGCTGACGATACATCCTCTGCCTCCGGGATACCACTCTATTTTGTTCTGCTTCCAGCAGCGGTGTCTCTCTCTCACAAACACAAAAGAATCCCTTTGTTCCCCAGGAGAATTTCTCTCAGCTGACACGGAGACCTGTCAACACACTTCAAGGTTCATCCTTCCTCATTATGAGACTGCTCCCCTTCATGTCATGTGACTGCTCCCTCCCACTGACAGCCTGGCTGCCTCAGCTACTTGTTTTTTTAAACTTTACCTCCTCCCCCAAACTCCTCCAGGGATTTATGAAATAGGGCCGTGGTGGCAGAGGGGACTGTCCACTTGTTCTCACTGTGGACAAGATTGCAGATAAATGTGGGCTCACTGTGTCCCAGCATTACACCCTGAAACACATTTTCTTAAAAGTCCCTCTAAGTCCTACATGAAGAACCCAGGGCTGCTGCACTTTGCCAGGGCTGAGATGGGTTCATGTGATGCCTTGTGAGTGAAGGAATAAAGCATTTCAAATGCTATCTGAAGCACCCTTCCCCCATGTGAGGCTCTAAGTACTTCTCCTTGTGTTGAAAATTTCAAAATATACTAACAGGTAATCCTTAAATGACATGCTTGCTGGGTCTCTATTAACCCAAACCCCCCATTCCCTGTGGCTAATAGACCACTTTCCCATTGTTTTTATAGTCAGGTAGACTTAAGCATCCAAGCTAAATAAATACCATTACCAGCATTGTGCAAAGGCAAAGGGCTACGTAAAGTTGCTGGAACTGGCTATTACATTTAATATTCCACTGAGCATATGGATTATAAAAATATAAAGTTGGGCTGAAATCTTTCCTAAAGATCCCCTTCTCTCTCCTAAAAGTTGAAATGGCTATATAAAAACCTGCCAGAGATTTCCAGAGTGCCCGTGTCCATCTGTCCCTTCATTTAATTCTTCATGTTCCCTATTGGATGTGCCTCCCTCACTCCCAAAACACCATCACCTGTCTGGTTAGCAGCTTTCCTTACAGATGTCCTAAAAGGCAGAGCCTGCTGTTAGAAACCGCTTTTTAAGAGGAAAGAACAGGAATGCAGAAGCCACAGAGACTGAGGACATCTGGCGATTGAAAAGAATGCATAATGGGGGTAGCAATGAGGCAGCAGCGTCCTGCCAAGGCCTAGGGAGAGAGAGTGTGTGGGCAAAGCGAACCATCATTCCAAACAGTCACACAGATTCCACAAAGGACAGGAGAGGAAAAGTAAAGGGCCCCGAGGCATGAGGGAACGCTGCAGATCAAGGCCTGGAGGGAGAGAGGGCATCTTTGGGATTGAAAGGGAGAACACACAGTAACTAACTGGGCTAGCTCCAGGGACATGATGCTGTCCCTGGAAAGCAGCAGCAGAGCTCTGCAGGGGAAAGCCTGAGTCTGGAATCAAAGCCTGAGCAAAGCTAGGACTCCCTTTCCAAGCTTCAGAGAGAACACAATGGATAAGGAGAAACACAGAAGGATCCGCTTGGAGGGAGGAGAAACATTTTTAGGGTAATGTGTCATTTCAAAACTGGCTTGATATCTGTCAGAACTACAGAAAATTACTCTACCTCTTTACTGAAAATGCACAATAAAGTGTACCTTGTAAATATAGGTACTTTGATGCTTATACTTCACTTTTATAATTTACTTTTAATTGGAAATGTGCCACAAAATAATAAGCTGCCAATACAGTTATACAATGCTTATACAGTTCCAATTGAAATACAAAGAAAAAGTAAATGTAAGTGATTTTCTTATTATTATTGTGTATATGTGTATATGACTGTGTATAGTTGTGTGCACTTGAATGCAGATACCAAGGAGGAGAGAGACACCAATTGCTCTGGGGCTGGGAACACCTCTAAAAACTAGAAATTTGTTTATCTTATACAATTCAAGTCGAGAGAGAATGAAGTATACAGAAACAGATAACACTTAAAAGTTCATATTATATGAGAACAACAATAATTTGAACATACTGCATGACAGTTTCTTCTGTTATGAGTAGCAGTTAATTCTCCATTTTATCATCCTGGTAGATACAAATCTTATTAAGTATCTTTTTTTCCTTAACATATGCCTAGACTACCACAGGTGCACAAGACAGAATTCCCACTTATAAGCATTGTTCAAAGCCCACATCACTAAAAGAATGTTCATCATTCTGAGTGGACGAACCAACAGAGCCATCTGAAGCTACACTGTGTTCTTCTGGCTCAGCAGACAGGAAAGAAATTCTCTGGGTGGCAGAATAGTCTGGGTGCCTACCGTTCAGCAGGTAGTGGTGTAATCTCTTAATAGACACAAAGGATTCCAATGGTTCTCAACCTGTACGTTTCAGGGTTTCAACCCCTTTGGCAAACCTTTACATCCAAAAATATTTACAGTATGATTTATAATAGTAGCAAAATTACAGCTGTGAAGTTGCAATGGAAATTTATAGTTGGTAGTCAGCACAACATGAGGAACAGTATTAAAGTATCCCAGCATGGGAAGGTTGAAAACCACTGAATTAGACAGTGATTGGCAGATGTCATGTGGATATGAATCTGGAGTCACTAACTGGCAAGTGGGGGTGGGGGGAGAAATGCTGGTGTCCTGGTAAGTAATGAAGGAAATCAAATGAAAGGTTTGCTGTAGCAAGCAGAAAGAGAAAACTGGTGCCTAAATATCATTAACAGCTTGAGATTTTAGGATGTAGAAAATTATTATAAAATTTGCAGGCTAAAGCTTCGTTAATAGTTTCTCTGGGAGAGGAGCGGGACTCACCTTTCACAAACAACGGGCCTGGCCTCATTCATGACAGGACCCAGGGAGGAACAGGCCTGCCGGGGTGGTGGAGCGATGGGCACTGCAGAGTCCAGGGAGCTTGCCTTGCGGTGGAAAGCATCTTGGGCTAAGGCTGCAGTCCCGGAGACCACTGGACCATCTCCATCTGTGGGGCAGGAGACCGTCCGCCCGTGGCTGCCCCCTAGCGGCAACTCAGGACCCACTGCTCCCTGCAAAGGCACCTCCCCTGAACCGAGCTCCACGTCCAGCGTAGGTGATGCTGGAGGGGAGACTCGGGGCTTGCGTTTGGTGGAGGCGCCAGAGAGAAGCTTCAGTAGACCCTTTTTTTCTTTCTGGAAAAAAGGAAACACGGATATTAGTTGTAGAGCAGCAGTTGCCTTAATCCCGTAATCTCCAGCGCACTCTGACTTTTGTGATTCCATCACGTTTACTCATGACCTTCTGGGCAGTCTGTGTGAAGTTACCTTGACCTTTTGTGGTTACGACTCCCTTTCTGCTTGCCTGCATCTGTTTGTATTGGGCATTCTCTTGTGCACTACTGTCTTCTACTGGGGCATCAAGATAAACAGATTAAAAAGATGTAAAACTTTTTTTTTTCCCTAAAGAACCAATTTGTATTTTCCTTTGATAAAAGTGTAAGTAGCCAGTGAGATGGCTCAGTGGTCAAAGAGCTTGTCAGCAAGTCTGAAGAGCCATTCCATCCCCACACCCCAGGGGGTGGAAAGGGAACCAAGACCTTCAAGCTGTCCTCCGATACCCACACAGGCATTGTGGCATGAGCGTACACACACACACACACACACAACACTTCATCAGCAGACGAACAGAAAGCACAAACAGATGCAGTAGATAAAGTGAAGATTTCAGACTGAGTTTAACTTCTTGAAATACTGTCTGTCCTTTGATTATTGTGAGCCTGACAACATCCGACTCCACCCAAACACTTGAGCCTTATCATTCTCAGAACGATGCCCTGGTCAGAGTCAAGGGCCAGAGCACTTCTTACACGTCACCACCTTGATTAAGTTTAAGCAGCCACAGTGACAGAGACAGTCTATTCCTACTGTGAAACCATATCCTGGACTGCAAGCCCCAAAACAAGACTGCAAAATTTTAAGGACAGCTTGAGTGCACTAATATGTTCATGCATGCCTATGCCTTTTCCTTTTTTGTCTTGCAAGTAAATGCACAGATAATGCCCCCTCACTCTAAAAACCATATTCTGAATCTGTCTCTTGACATTTTTTTTTTTTTTGCTCTACAAAGAAAACCAGATGTTGAGCTAACTACTTTATTCTCAAAATCTGCCACTATCCCTTCCAGTCACCAGGTTTAACACTGTCATCATCAGATCTCTGAAATTGTTTTACTAAGATGTCAATGATGCAATTTGATGCAATTAAGTCCTTTGAATAGCAACACTGTCTGAGAATGACATGTTTCACAGAGAAGTATTTCTTTAGAATTAAAGCCCAACAGAGACATGGAATAAGGGCTCAAAAGAAGATATAACACTGAGGGATTCTTCTTGGTAATATGAGTTAGTCAGACCCAATAAAAATCCCCTTGGGGAATGAATTTCTATCTACAATAACACAATTCCACCAGAGACAGAATGGTAGAAAACAGGATGAGCCCAGATCAGCCATTTATCTGATGATGAGCAAAGATCCCTGAGAAACTAACTGCACACAGTCTCCAGTTATAAACACTGCTCACAGTGGGTGGTGCTCTCATGAGCTAGAAACAGGAAAAGCAAAGTGTGGGAGGGGCTAGGAGTGGGTGCTGGAGTCTTCTATCTCCATGTCTTCTTGGCCAGGGCTACAGATGAACAGAGTCAGTGCATCTCCATCCTCCCCAACACAGAGGAAAAGCCTTTTGCATTTTGCATCTGATCTCAACTCATTTTGTTTGGTGGATGTCACATTTTCTGAGGATCAACAACACACATTCCAATAAATGACCTCACAAACTTAGACTAGCTACTTGGATGTAGTGACAGTATAACGCTGTATCTCATTGGAACAGGGTAGGGTACCTCTGAAGTGGAGAGGCCCAAAAAAATATTGCAAGGGAGTAAGATAAAAGAAAGAAATGGAAAGTAGTCACTGAGCATTAGGGCAGGATGTTTTTGGGTTTCCCAAATCCAGAGGAAATAAAACAGTGGTCAGTGAAGCATCTGCTCTGGGAAAGAGTAGGATGTCTGACAGATTCGACCTCTAAGGTTGCCATTTGCAGCATCCAGCTAATTCCTCTCCTGGTATGAGAAATCACAGTCTGATCCCTGGGCCCCACAGATTGGCTGAGAATACCAAGTCTATTGATAAATTACAATCTCAGCAAGCCATAGCTAACGATGCTGCTGAAAAGCTCAGATCTGGGCACTCGGAAGAGCATCAGATAAGTGCCTTGTGCTCAGGGAGCAGCTTCTAAAGTGATTAACAAGAAAGATGACTTGGTTCATTGAAAATGATTAAGGGCATTAAACACAGCTTGTGCTAATGACTTCTAAGGGATGCCAACTACCTACCCATGGAGCAGAAGGCAGAGGATTAGGTATTGTGGTGGGGTGCAAAGGTAGAGGGTGGGGAGAGTCACCACAGGCAAAATGAGGGGCTGTGTTATCCATATCATATTCTGATGCTGTACTAGAAGAACAATGTGGTACTTGAGAGAAGTAACTCCGCAAGCTCAGACACACTTATCATCCTAGGGCACCTTTGTTTATTTCAAAATCCAGCAGCACAAATAAAAAACATGGAAGAGTTAATAGCCTACACTTTGGTAAGTTGATCTAAAAGAAACAATGTTAGTATATATGAAAAATGGGGCATGTCTTTCCTGAGGAACCTCAATAACTTATCTCCTGGAAGGTTTGCCTAGAAGCCATTCCCAGAGGAAATGCTGCTGTTAGAATCATTTCAGATAAGATGATTTAAAATAGTATCACATGTAAGAAGGAGGAGGAGAAGGAGGAGGAGAAGAAGAAGAAGAGGAACAACAGTAACAACAATGACAACTGTCTGGCTATAAAACCAGTCAGCAGGTGACCGGAGTTCACTTTTATATGCAAAATCTTTCCTAGCTGAATTTGGTGATATAGTCCTAAAATCCCAGGTACTTGGGAGATTGATACAGGAAGATCCCAAGTAGGAGGCTGGTCTGTTCAAATTGAGCCTTAAGACAAAAAATAACTGAGTTCTGGGAAAAACGTCTACTTAGTAAAGTGCTGGTCACAGAGGAGGCCTCAGAACTTCTGAAAAATCCCGAGCAAGGTGGTCTGTGCAGGTG
The DNA here is from genome assembly GCA_004025045.1 of Sigmodon hispidus. Classification (NCBI taxonomy): domain Eukaryota; kingdom Metazoa; phylum Chordata; class Mammalia; order Rodentia; family Cricetidae; genus Sigmodon; species Sigmodon hispidus. The sequence goes on along the minus strand of PVIH01009234.1, from coordinate 37,716 downwards.
AAGAAGTTGGCTCGCCAAAGCTGAGGCTCAACTAGCCTATCGGCAAGGTCTGAGCCAATAGGAGATTCAGAGATCGTATCTTAAAAACAAGGTGGATGGCTCTGGAGGAACGACATTGGAGACTGATGTCTGGCCTCCACCTATATACACAAGTGCATGTGCTTGCATGCTCTCAGTGCACACACACACACAGAGGCACATGCACCAATGCACAGGCAACAAAACAAAGCATAGAACTCAAAAGGGCATTTTCCTGTCATGTGGGAAGTGCTGCGTCAATTCCTAATACACACAGAGCATGGCAGGTGGGCAAAGACAAAGACAGACCTATCAGTCCTTTGTCTGAGCAAATATTAAATGTCCTCCCTCTCTCCAATCCTCCTTCCTTCCTCCCCATCTCTCTTGTTTAAAGTACATGGAGAATTCAGCAAGAGTCTTCCCGGGCCCACAGGTCAACAATTCATATACCAGTCTTCTAATATGCAAGAGGTAGGGGAATCTCAAAAAAAAAAAATTAAGCTACCTGGTTAAAAATAATCACTCATACTTTGAGCAAATATTCTTGGGTGTCAAACATGAAGCAGGCAATGTACTCAGCTCTGGGAAAGTGATATGTCTAGGATGGTTTGTATATGACCGTAACAAGCACAGCTGTATAAAGGCCCTCTGCTCAAGAACCAAGCAGAGGAAGAGATGAGTCTGGAGTGCAGTGGGGGACATGGTGAGGCAGGAAAGGATTTTTGAAGGAAGCTTCCGAAAATTCTAGGGATGATTAAACACCATCAGTTTTAAGAGTCTCGTTAAATGCTACCAGGGGGATTTCCATATTTAGTCTTCACGGCAACCTGATGAGGTAGGAATTAATTATTCCTGTTGCCTGAAGCTCTGAAAGCCTGCCTACAATCATGCTAGCAAGGGGTAGAGATGAGACTCTGTGCTGCAGAATGATAAGAGCAAACAGTCTCCCTCTCCATCTGTCTCTCTCCTCCCCCCACCCCTACCCTGTTTCTCAGACCTCCCTGCTGAACTCTGAGTACAGGAGGCATTCTGAAGACCAGATCTGGAGCAGAGACAGTGAACATGGCCATTTATAGATCCCTAAGAAAGTTCCATGACAAAGCACGCCGATGAGCTTATTTTTGACAGCAAAATAGAACTGGAAGGAATGAAAATCATCTGAGCAAAGAAAATAACTAGGAAAAAAGGCAGAGGAGAAGAGTGACAGAATCGTCTATGTGAGGACTATGGAAAGGCCTTCAACCATAAGTGTGGATCAGGAAGCCTGAGGTCTCCTTAAGGGAGACGATTCCAGAAACAAGGAACTTGAGGATCTGAGGCACTAGCTGCTAGAAAATGTCTGGACACGGGGGCTGGAGAGGTGGCTCAGAGGTTAAGAGCACTGACTGTTCTTCCAAAGGTCCTGAGTTCAATTCCCAGCAATCACATGGTGGCTCACAACCATCTATGATAACATCTGGCACTCTCTTCTGTATGCTGTATACATAATAAATAAATCTTTAAAAAAAATGTCTAGACACTGAGGATATAGCTCAGTTGATGAGAGTTCTTGCTGTGTGGACACGAGAGCCTGATGCTACAGGACTACGCTTTTGTATACTGTAAATATTTGTCACTCTTATTGGTTTAATAAAATGCTGATTAGTCAGGCAGTTAGACAGAAAATAGAGGCGGGGCTAGCAGACTAGGAGAACTCTGGGAAGTGGAAGAGCAGAGCAGCAGATGACAATGAGCAGCATAGGAAGCGGGATGAGAATGTCACACATAAACATATGGGTTAATTTAAAGCATAAGAGTTAGCAAGTATGAGTTTGTCTGAGTCATAGACCAAAGAGCCTGTAATCTAAGCCTTTTTTTGTGATTATTTGAGACTAAGTGGCTGTGGAACCAGCTGGGCGGGACATGGAAACTACTGACTGCAACCTGAGTTAGCACACAGGCAAAAAGCTGGGTATGGCTGTACAGTCTCATCGTTTGAGGATGAAGACAGATGAAATCCAAGAAAAGCATCCAGACAAAGTTGTAAAAGTGGTGACTACAGAGGAAATCAGGGGAACTGTGAACAGTGGCATAACAGTGACAGGTTAGGACTCCAAACAGGAAATAATGGAGATGATATTAGAAAATATAATTCAGAAACTTATCATCAAATAAAGTAAATATATCAAAGCTACCTAGGGTTTTGATCTCAGAACAAAACACAATATCTTCTTTCCCTGAGATGTTTGTGGGAGAGCACTCCATCATAAATAAGTCTAATCAAAGGAAGGGCCACATCCAAACGAGATTCATACTGTGCTGCTCCAGCAGCAGATAATCTGGGCCGGAAGAGCCATCCATCCCCTCCCCGGGGCAGCAGGTGTGCCGAGCCATCATTTAAGAATACCGCACACACGGCCTGGTGGACTGTGATGACACAGGAAGACAGGGGAAGACACAAACAGAAGGCACCACACTACAAATACCCAGAGCTCTGCCCTAAGTCTCTGTCAATCCACCATCTCCATCTCCCATTAACATTCCCGTGGAGGACTTCCCTGTGGATTGGCCCCATAGAAAGTGGAGCCAATTGCAACTTTGACTCTAATTCTATCAACTGGGGGTGGGGGTGGGGGGCTAAGAAGAAACCAGACAGCAGAGGAGAGGTAGAAATTTGGAGACCTTAGAAGAAAGTGTTCCCCCCAGAGGAGCTTCTGATAAAGTTGAAATGAACCGAGTTTTAAAAGTTTAAAGAAAACATATGCATAGCCTCAGGTTGAAAAGGGAAAATGTTGGAAGAAGGAGCCTCAAAATGAAATTCTACAATTGCCAATTATCCTGCAGATGAAAATGGAAAGCTTCTAAAAGGGACCTGGTGTGAGCTCTCAAGGTGTGGCATAAAGGCTCAAAAAATCTTAAAGGCCACGTACAGAAAGATCAAGAGGAAGGCCCGTGACAAAGAACATAGTGTGGTCCATGGAGATGTGAGAAGGCTCAAAAGCAGAATGAGTTGAAACTTTCCAAAATTCTAGGGGGAAAAAAATTACAAGGCTAGGTTAAGGTTACATTTGAAACAAAAAGAACAGAGGCCTCCTGTCTGGCGTAAACAGGAAGAAAGGGAGGTTACTATGGGCACTGGATGGGGCGAGGAAGAGATGCAGAAACGGAAGAGATCCGAACAGATTCACCTCCACACAGAGAGAAAATGAACAGCGGAAGCACAAACTAAAAATTTCTGAGCAATTAGGGTGAATCTGGAATCAGGGTCAATTCAAGAGGAAGGGTGGGGATCTCCAGCCCCAATTTTCCAAAGATGGGGTGCTATCAGAAGTTTTTTGAGGGGAGTTCTCTGTGGTTACCAGATGACACGAGGGAAATTGGGTTCCCCACTTGGGGTTCTTATTTTCATTAATAGAAGGATTTAAGAACTGGCAGAACAAAAATCTGAACACAACTATATTAGGGATAAAAAGAAAAACATGGGCAGACCAGCCCTAGGCCCAGCAGCCGCCTGGAGGAGAAAAGGGAGAAGCCCCAGCTCTGCTGGCTTGTAAATCAGACATGGTGGACAAGTGGACACAGGCAGGGAGAAGCTTTAGAGAAAGGATCAGGAAGCCTGAAGACTCAGAGAAAGCAAACCTGGAAAGAGACAGAGAAAGGAAAGAGGAAGAGCTGTACCATCGTGAGTTAGAAAAAGCAACAGGATCCCATCCCCATAGCAACCTCACTGCAGACTGTAGGGACTGTGTGTGTGTGTGTGTGTGTGTGTGTGTGTGTGTGTGAGAGAGAGAGAGAGAGAGAGAGAGAGAGAGAGAGAGAGAGAGAGAGAGAGAGAGATTGGGAAGGAAAAGTACAGCACCCCACTTAAGGATTATTCCATTTAACTCTTCATCATGACATAAGGTGAGCCCACCTTCTTAGGGGTGGACCCTCCTTTCTAGGGGTGGCCCCTTGACCCACCCAGCTAGAAAATAGGACTTGGTGCAGACTAAAGATTCTATTTTTTAGCCAGGAGATTTTTCGAATAGGTCTTTATAGATGCTCATCTGGGAGATTCTTGGATGGCATTAAAGAAAAGGTTAACAGCACTTACAGGTGGAAATGAGACACTAAGTAGCGTCTTTTGCAGAAGACTTTACTACCAATAAAGAACAGCAGAGGTGGTGGGGCAACAGCTGGATCTCAGAGTGGCACCTGGCAACATCTCTTGTGATATGATGAAGAGGGCCAAGTGATGCTTCAGTCCTGAGGAGTCATGACTTTGTAAGTGATGGTAATCACAGAATTACTGAATTAATACCAGCAGAAGTGCCCTGCAGTGAATTTGGAGCAGATTTAAGAAGGGAAAGTTGAAATCTGTGACAAGAGGAATAAATGAAAACCTAAGAGTTTCAGTTCTGAAAATACCTCAGGGCATCATGCAAAACAGGGATTTCTAAAGGTTCTTAAAATGAAGGAAGGCACGGGGAGACAGGTATATGCTCCGTACTTCTGCTGAGTTAAAAATTGACTGCACAGGGCAAGAAAGTCATCTGGAGAGAGGCTCTTGGAATCACTGGCATGTCCAAGAAGAGGTCAATGGCCACCTTTCACTGATGGACAGCCAACGGGATGACAATGTTATATTCCAGGGGCTACTGAAACAAATTACTGCAAAGTGTAGGGGAAAACAAAACAAAACGGATCCTGGGCTGAGCACTGACTGCTCTTCCAGAGGTTCTGAGCTCAATTCCCAGCAACCACATGGTGGCTCACAACCACTTGAGATCTGGTGCCTCGTCTGACCTGCAGGGACACATGCAGGCAGAACGCTGTATACATAATAAATAAATCTTAAGAAAAAAGGAAAGAAAGAAAGAGAGAGAGAGAAAGGAAGGAAGGAAGGAAAGGAGGAAGGAAGGGAGAAAGAAACAAAGAAAGAAAAAAAAAGAAAAACCAGATCCTAAAATCCAGATGTTGCAGGGAGACCTGCCATGTGGACAAAGGGAGTGAAGAGCCTGCTTCCAGGCCTCCATTTCTTGGCCTCTGGCTCCTTGAAGCCTCCTGCATCCCATGGCTATGTCTCCCATATCATTCCACCTGTGTTGTACCTGTTAGTATTTTGAGCATGGAAGGATGGAACACGCTGCCATGCTGCCAGGAGGCCATGTTGAGTTTATTGGGGTCTGGATATCCAGGGAACGGGTGGGGTCGGGGAGAAAGGAAAAAGAGAGAGAAGAGAGAAAGAGAGAAAAGGGGAGAGACGGGGCAGAAAAGGGATCCCTGCCACGTGTGGCATCTCATTTAAGGAAGGATGACCATACAGACACGCCCAGAGGCAGCATGCATGTTCTGCGGGCATGGGCATGGCCGCAACATGCCAACGCTGGAATCGCACTGCCATGTCCAGGAGGCAAGCTAGGGCGATGTTTACAGGCTAACAGTACCTATCCACATCTCAAGTGCCCTGACCTTCCTGCCCCCTCAGGAATATTCTATATTGAACATGGGGCCTACTCAAAAGGAAAAACTCTCATTGTTTTAATCTGCAAAGTTCTTTTTGCTAGTAGGGAAACAGTAAGAGTGGATCCTGGTACCAAGATGAGGGCATCTTTAAAGGGCGCCATTATGCTCACCACTGGTACCTGTCAGTGAATCCTATTAATGGCCCAAGAGCCCTTTCTCCAAGTGACCAAGGACCCTGTGCCCAAGTTCAAATTATTAGAACAATTCATTAAAAATACAAAGTTGGACATGTTTAAATACAAGTTAAACATAGTTAATTATAAACACTGAGCAGATATTGGTCTTTTTAAAGTTCATGTTAATAGTTGATTAAATATTAACTTTATCAGCAGGCTATAAAGTTGATTTCCTTATAAAGTTTGATTTACAGGCTTCTCTAGCTATTTAAGTAGAGAGAGAAACATTACCATAAAGCCAGGTGGCTCAGAGCCCTGGCCTATAGCTTTAAGGGACCTGCATGAAATCCTGAGCAAAAAGTCAAAGCAGAGGCATTTTATCCACACTTAATTACTACCGATTTTATTCTTTTGCTTCAACCACATGTCTCCAAGCATAACCACAGGGAAGTCTTTTGTAACAGCTTCTCATTGTATTTATTTGAAGCCGATTCCCAAAAGAGACAAAGGAGAGACTACTTCTTCCCAACATTTTGGGTCCTATCTCTCTAGGGACCCTGATGACTTATGGTTGAAAGAACTATAGATATAATAAATTTGTGAATAACTTAAAATTTTTTTATGTATTTTCAGTTGTGTGTGTATTTGTGCCAAGAGGGCAGTCAGTAGAATGTATCAGATTCTGGGTGCACTAGGAACTGAACTCGGGTTCTGTGTGAATGCAGTAATGCTCTTATGCTACTAACCACTGAGCCACCTCTCCAACCCTACAGATAACATTTTTCACGGACAGTTTTCAACCTCTCATCCATTAAGCAAGAACACTAGACATGAAAATTTGAGCACAGCAGGATGATAAAAGAGTGACTAGAAGAGAAGAAATTCCTCTTTGAGGTAGCAAGCTGCAAGCTGAGGTTGACCAACCTCACTGTGGGCTCCTTAGTGCCCAGCAGGGGGCCTGGCAACTTGAAGGTATGAAAATGTAAAGAAACTTAAAATCTAGATATGAGGTTGGGGCAGTGGCGGGGTTTCTGCACCCCTGTATTCTTATTATGTGGCCCATGGTAAGAACCTGACACACTGTGAATCAGAGAGTCCTGCCATTGGCGAGAAACGTTGGTACGTAACAGAGCAGAGAAAGAAGGTCTCTTACCTTATTGTCCTTGTCTGGCTTTACAGATGTACTGTTCCCACATGCTGATGCAGAACTGTCAGGAGATGTGGGGAGTCCAGGGAAGACGGTCACTGTTCGACCACTGGGCTCGGTCTCCAGAGTGGCGGCAGTGGTCATGTTTGGGGAGGCCAGAGAAGGAGGTGCAGCGCAGGCCAGGGGAGCATTGGTTCGACTGATGCTGACAGCAGCAACATGGGCAGCAGGACCTGCCATGGGAGGCAGAGGCTGGGAGGCCAGTGAATGATGGGGCAGACCCACCGATGCAGGACCGAGGCAGGTGGCATTCTGGACCTGGATGGGTGTCACTGCTGCTGTGGGGCGTTCCTGGTTATGTGCTGCAACTGACAGGGGACAGGATGGGACACAGAAAGGGTCAATGGCCTTTACATGGCTTACCAAAATGTGAGTCATTTCATTGTGTTATGAGAGGTGGCTACTGCCATTTATTCCAATAAAGAACAGCTGTAGAACAGTTTGACACACTTAGGTCTTATCTGGATAATACTTTCCTTCCAGGTGAGCAGTTGAGACTGTTGAGGTCTTAGAAGATACGCTATCATCACCCCCAAGGCCCTTCAGTTACAATCATTTTCAGCAGCATTAGAGACACTGTGCCAGTTTCCGGTGACTCTCCATGGCAACAAAGCAAACACTAGTCTTAAGCCCTTCACTGATTATATATTGTCTCTTTTTTGTTTTTTGTTTTTTTACCAGCCATTTTTCTGCACATTCTTTCTAACAGAATTCACGTGTACCTAGTTTACTCCACTACTGTTACCCAAGACTCTCAGGAGATTTTCAATGCTGCAGAATTGAGAAAGGCACTTGAGTACCTATCGAGTCTAAAATAGACTTGTGAGGAAGTTCATCAAAAATAACCAGCACTCGGCTTAGCGGAGAAGCACACAGCAGTTACACAGCTCAGAACCTGAGATCAGAGACAGGATCTTGACTAGGAAAGTCATGTCTCAAGCACCACATACATTACTTGAATTCTTAGGATCAACCTAATTCTTCTTAGAATTGAGATTTATCTGTTTTGAACTAATGTGCAGGGCCCAAGCAAACAGTTATAGCATGCCTGTTATGGTTTAGACATAGGATGCCCCTTGAAGGCCCTCACATGTTGTAGGCATGGTCAGAAGCTGATATGATACTGAGAGACAACTGTCTTATAAGGTGCTAACTTTATCGCATATCTCAGAACAGTATATCTTGCCCTGGTCCTTTCATTGGGCTTCATAGCCAACACAAAGGTGAAATCTCTGCCCCACCAATCCCTCTCTTCCGTGACGTCATGTTTCACCACAGATCTCCCCTGGAAGTGTCCCAGCAACCATCTGATTATTTCTGTCATGAGTATCTGGCTCAGTAACAAATCAGTGACTATGATAAAGTTCGTTAGTTTCTAAATGGTAGAAAATATTTTAAATTCCTACCTATCTTTCTCAATACCCATCCTAAGTGACCTGCTTATTCAAGTAAGTCCTTTCCTGGTGTGTTCCCATTTGCCTCTTACCTGTCCTCACAGCATTGCGGGCCTGGTTGACTGTCATCTGCCCGGTCATGTGCAGAAGGACCTTAGCCTGAGGGCTTGTCTGGATGTGAGCCGCTGACACCACAGCTGTGGGGACCACGCTGGGATTCCCAGCCACACCATTTCCTTGGAGCTTCTGGGGTGGCCCTCCTGCAGTAGAAGGACTGACCATGGTCACCCCCCGACTTGCCTGACCCGCAGTAGACATAGGGACTTTAGCTTGGGAGGCATTTGTCACCGCCCTGCCAAGATAGAAACAGACGGAAAACCCAATCCATCAGCAAAGCGGGAGACAGAACAATTAATACGAGAAAAATGACTCAGCTTTAAAGTCAGAACATTTTTAAAAATGAATGGAATTATTTTTTAACAAGGTTTGAAGAGCAGCATATTCGAAGAAATGATGGCCCTTGACAGAGAGTAGTCTTGGAGTCACTCTGAATCACCAAACCATATGTCATACTCTGCCTAAGAATGCAGTTACTAGGGCCAGCTTTGCATTTTGTGGCCACTTCCCTCCAATGAGTTTCAAAGCCCCGAATCTTCTTCCTTCACCCTGAGCAAGACTCACCATTTGCACCATGTTGCTCCTGCTTTGGCTGTCTCATCCTGCCTCTAACACAGTACACACATACACACATACCACAGCATACTCTGCACACAACTGGAATGGCCCTTCCAGCTTGCTTTCTGCTGATGTAGCTCAAATCTCAAGTTCAAGATCTAGCACAGATGCCATCGTTTGGAGAAGCCACGCCTACACTTCAAGTTAAGCCTTATGATTTATTGATTTCCTGTAGATGGCTTCCTCCTCTCCGGCTTTATACTCCATAAAGTGACCACAGCGTGACTCTTGATCATCAAATACAGTATGCTTTTGTTTTAATGTTTGGAGAATTTCACGCACACATACCATATGAGCTTGTTCCCATCTTTCCCACTGCTTTTCTGTCTCAACATCATGTGCTACAGTTGGTTATTTGTTTAAACCCAGAGTCCAGTTGGTGGTCCCATTAAAAGCAGAGATGTAAGACCACCTCCTGGAGCAGCAACATCCTCTCAGGAGCTGCATCCCTGAAAAAAACCTGATTCTCCCTCTCCTAGGAGCCATCAATTGTCAATGGCCCCTCAGCTAGGGCTGAGGTACCAAGAGCCCCTCCGCCATCCACACTAGGATTTGTGCCTGCTTAATCTTCTGTATACAGTTGCAGAGTAGTAGCTCTGCATGTTACATGCATGTGAGTCCATGCATGTAACAGCCCTGTTGTGTTCCACACGCACTGCTCTGCTGTAGACACCCACTCCCAACACAAAAATTGGGGTCCAGGCCAGTGCACAAGGGTCCTCTTTTCCATCTTTCCATAATTTTCTCAGCTACAACAATGTAGTCAGTTCTAATCATTGACTTATTAGTCGAGTTTAATCACATATGGAGGAGTTCTGTGTGATGTATATTTTTGAATAGCCTCAACAATTTTTTGTGGATAGCAACCTTATAATTAATCTAAAATGAATACCTCGTTAAGTAGAGTATCCTTCCACAATGGTGAATTGCAGAGCATCTGCGATTAGCAAGTATTTCTCTAGAGTTAATTGCGCACAGACTTTTCACAACTTGTTTTGAATCTTGCAAAAATGTGATCCTTTGTTAATTTCATTCTTTATTATTGCTTATTGTCTTTCTCTTGTCTAATACATGCATATATATTTCTATGTGTATATATATGTATATATATACATATATATATATAAAGGTTCTGCTTGCCATTTTCTGAATATGTCAGATCCTGAGTGTATATTTTAGCATGTACAGAAAAGAAAATTTATATTGATTAAAAATTTGCAAGTCAAATTAAAGCTAACATTCTGCCGCCATCTGCAACAATAGTGATTTTCATTTGATTAGGCTGCTGGCCAACCTATAAATCAAGGACAACAGCTGACAAACATGTCAGTTTATTAAGCCATTTGTTTAAAATCAGAAGGTTGGAGGCATGATTTAACACAGTTAGACCGAGATTGCTTATTAAGAGTCAGTGATCAAAATCTGGGGCAGTGCTAATTTCATTACAGGTCATTCCTTTCAGCTTTCAAAGCTACTTTCCTCAATGACCAGAAGGTACACCACTTAAAAAAAACAAAACAAAACAAAAACAAAAACAAAAACAAAAAAAACAAAAAACAAAAAAAACAACAACAACAACCCTGATGTGTGCAATATACACATCAGGGTTTCAGCCTGAGTGACATCTTGGACCAGATGATTCCTTTTGGAGGATATCTTAGTTATCTTTGCTCATCAGCTTGATACAGCCTGTGGACATATGTATGAGAAGTTATCAGTTATCTCTTTTATTAACTGAGGCCCAGATCACTGTGGGCAGACTATTCTCCTGGGCATGTGGTGCTGAACTGTATGGAAAGATAGCTAAAGCTGCACCTGTCTACAAGCCAGCCAGCAGTATCCACCACAGTACCCGCCAGCCTTCTTTGGCTGTGAAGTCAGTTCCATGGTCACTATAATGCTGTGTGGAACAGCAATGAGGAACTGCCTTCAAGTTCCTGCCTTGACTTTCCTCAAGGAGGACCGGTGACTTGAAGCTGTTAGCAAAAAATAAACCTTTCCTCGTTAATTTTCCTTTTGGTCAGAGTGCTTTATCCCAATAATAGAAAGAATGGGAAAGTATATTGGGGGCTCTCCCGCATACTGCAGGATCCAGAAGCATCCCTTGTTTCCATCCGCTAAATGCAGTAGTAACCCATATCATCAATGTGAGATTCAAAAATATGCCCAGGCATTGACAGACAACTCTTGAGGAGCAAAGCTATCCTTATTTAAAATTCACTTATGTCATATTTAAGAAATTCTTATTTTAGACTGCATTACAAAGAATAATTGCCAGAATTCAGTGTTAATAAGTTAATAAAATAAAGGCAGACCTAAGCAGTATGGGTTTGAGTGCTTCTTTACTATGTGATCTCAGGCAAGTTATTTAGTCCCTCTGTGCCTCATCTTCCTCATTTATAAAGTGGGGGATGATAAAAAGCAATTATATTTGTGAATTAAAGACCAAGAGTCAATAATGTAATGTTTAGAAATCTGCCTGTCTGGTATATATAGCAGATACTGCACAGAAATATAAACATTAATAATATAGCTTTTGTTCACTTAAAATACTATGCTTTTTATTTCTTTAGTAGAAAAATACTGAAAATGGAACAGTTGAGTCTTTTCACATATAAATTAAAGCAAAGAGATTACACCCCAGTACATTTATTGGTAGAAACCTGTAATTTCAACACATATCCACATGAAAAGTGAGCTAAGAATCTTGGTAATTAGAAGGAATTTTAGCAGTTATGGATATGGATTTTACAAACTTTGGCTATGTAACAGGTAATTATAATGCGAGCAGGGCTCTGAATAGGCTGAAAAGCCTGGGGAGGAACAAAGAGCCTTTATCCGGAACTTAGAAAACCACTACTGATTCAGCATCATACCTTGTGATTGGTGCCACATAGTTGCCAGGGAAAACACCTATCTTGCTGGTGTGCATCGATGTCCCTTTGAACCAGCCATCCTGGCAACGCTCAAATACCAAAAACATCTCCCCTTTTCTCAGTTCTAGCTCATCTTCTTTCCGGGGAGTGTATGGGTATATAGCAACGTATCTAGAACCAGAAAACAAGAGAAAGAAATGATCTTAGGCTAGCAGACAAACCGTCAGATCTCCAAACCCTTGCTTGGTGTTAGTTCTTGAGCATCTTATACAGCAGTAGGCAGGATGCAAAATCTTAACCTGCACTTCTCCATGGAGAGGGGTTTTGCTGCCTGCACTTTAAACGCAGGCAGAGGACTTCCTGATTGAGATCGTTTCTCCTGGTGTGGGAATGAGTATCTCACCAAATGGTATACCTACCTGTGTTACAAAAGAATTAATGCAGCTTCCAAGAGTGTCTCCCTAGTGCTGAGGATTAGAAGCCCATTGGGGAAACTAGGCTCTTTAAATGGCACTTGTTAGACTTTGGAATGAGCTCCAGACGAGGCCATACGGCATAAAAATCCCATTGGGAAACACAATATGTTGCCTTCTATGTACCCTGAACCCAGAGGTTTAGGTGCACCTGCGTCTCTGAGCTCAGCTACGAAGCTGATTGTATTAGAGAAAGCCAAAGGAACACACACACACAGTCTAGGCCGTGGAGAGCTCAAAATGGCTGCCCAGAGAGAGGTGCCTCTCCACACAGAGAAGCCAGGCAGGCAATGGACCTACAGAGCTGCCAGTACTCTGAACTCTGGAGTGCACCTCCACAGAATGAAGCAGCAGCTTTCTGTCTGCAGCAAACTGCACGGGCAATTGGACCTTTCTGGATGTTTATTGCTAGGGATTTAAAGCCTTCTAAATGCTCACTGCAGGGAGAGCTGATGTGTGGGCAATATCTTCCTGCGCCTTAAGATCCTGCTACAAGGAATGAAAATGAAGACAGAAAGGTCACACAGCAACTATACAAAAGAGGAACCGTTCTCTATGCAGACAACCCAAAAAGGAAAGAATAGAAATTTCCCTAAACCATGAAAGACCTCTTCTCATCTGGACAGCCATCTACCAGGCTCATGTAGGTTCATTTTATTTAAACGTCTTCTTAATTATATGCATGACCAGGTAGAAGTTTCTAGAACACAAGCCACTTGGGCTTCGTTTGACATGAGTGCTTAAAGATAACCTGACTTACACGCTGGGGCGAGTCTGAGGCCGTAAATGTGCAATCTGGTCAGTGGATCCTGCCACAGGCCTGGGTCCCACTCCGGCAGCAGCAGCAGCAGCAGAAGCGCCTGATGATGTAGAGGTGAGGACGGTGGCAGCCAGGAGAGGGGGCGGGGGAAGAGGAGGATTCATAGTCTAACACAGAAAAAAAAAAAAGGGGAGGAAAACAAAAATAATACATATGTATCTCTTCTATGGAAGGTGTACAGGAAGAATAATCAAAAACCCGCAGAACGGAATCCACATACAACAGAATCAGCAGGATACTCATGAAACACCCCTTCTACAATTTAATTTTAAAGCCACAGCATTCTTCTCAGTGAAGTAGTTGGCCTTGAGAGGAAGGGAAAAATGACTGTGTGAAAGTTTAACACTCATAACGCACCAAAAGTACAGAACTAGGGCTAGAGAGATGGCTGTTCTTCTAGAGGACCCAGGTTTGATTCCCAACACCCACAAGGCAGCTCACAACCATCTGTAACTCTGGAGCGCCAAGTGATCCAACACCTTCTTCTGGATCCTGCTGGCCACCAGGCACACACGTGGTGCACAGACAGACATGCAGCCAAAACAATCATATACATAAAATAAAAATACTTAAAAGTTTATAAAAATAAGGAAAGATTTAGACAAGAATTGAGAGGCCTTTTAAGGGAGCTGTTATAATGTCATGTTGCTGGCCAGAATTAATTTTCGGATGGGCTTTCGTAACGTGAAACTTAAATATAATACACAACGATTTAGCTGTACTGTATCTCAAGCCGTTCCCCCAGCCGTCATTTCCTTTGATGCCTGATCTCCCCAGGGCCCAAACAATGGTAAGGCACTGTCACAAGGTGACTGCTGCTACCTTTGCTTTTTCAAAGTGAAGACTTTGCCAGTTTTTGAAATTTAGGACTATCACGGCTGGTAATCTTTAACACAGACACCAGTGAAAAGCTGCTGGGTCCTTCATGGGCACAGTCTAATGGGACTCTGCCCACAGGGCTCCATATCTTTGAGAACCAAGGGAGCAATTGTTGCCCTCTGATCTATAAACCCCAGATAATGCTTCTGGGACTGTACACTGAAACTCCTGGGAAAACAGGCAGACAAAGGCTGCCTGAACCCTTCCCTCACCCTCCCAAAAATCTTTGAGCCACTAGAAGCAAAAAACAGAATCAAGGGAGAAATGGGGAGAGGAAAGAACACACCTAGAAAATAAAAACCGCTTCCACACATCAGCACATTAGTGAGAAAAATCCAGGGGTTTTCAAGCAAGTTTCAAATCATTCTAGTTCAAATTTTTGAAATGAAAACTGAATTCCATTAACACTTATCTGTCTATTAAAGAACACAATTCCAGACATTCACACATTACTAGACATGTAACTGTTTCTGTGTTACATTGAAGTTTTTGCTAACGTGGCTTTTGGGAAGGACTTTCCCACACTGCAACAGACCATTGACCATAGAAGTAAATGAGGCATGCAGCTGCTTACAGAACACAGCCTAGACAAGACAGAGTGTTTGAAAAGTCATGAAGAAGTCACTTGGTGCTCCCCACAGGCAGGGCAGCATTGAGGCTGGTTAGGTTTCTGGAACTGCAGACTCTGAGGCTGAGAGCCCTGGCCCTTTAAGGGGTAAATTAAGCATTCTTTCTGTTAGACCTACTTCCAAAGACAAAGCAGAGAGAAAAAGATAACCTAGGCAAAATAGAGAGAAAATGTGATCTGTACTGTTCAGAGATAATGCCATATCTGAGGCTTGATGGATGAAATGGGTTGGGTCTAATTGTATACAGAGGAATATGTGGAGAAACCAGGAAATTGCCCTTGATCCGATTGTCACTTTCAAAACCAGTCTCAGGAGAGTGTGGCTATGAAAAGGCAGAAGGCAAGGTGACATGTGCTCAACAAGGAAATATCATAATTTTTTTTTAAAGAAATAGAGCAATTGGGCTAAATTATGTCTTAGAAAGAGGCAAAAATAAAAAGAAAATCTACTTATGGACCTGATAAAGAAAAGAGATTTCACATTTTAATACAACATAACGAAGGGTCACAGCTTGTTATAAAACCAAATGTAGTTGCTTATGAAGGAAGAGTTATGCATTGAGATATGGCATAAAGGGGGAAATTCACATGGGTCTAAGAAAAATACAGTCATCTCTCTTTGTTTTTGAAAGAGAAGAGATGGTCTTTTCATAACACTGGGCAGATTGTCTTTTCCCCTCCTCTCAACACTGAGTGAATATGTGTTATTCACTGAGAATGCTTGATTAAAATCAAGAGTCCTAGACTCGGCTTGGTCCCGTGGGCTGGGAAAATGATAGGGCTCCCTGAATGCAGAGCTGTGATACACCAGGAAGGTCTGTGGGTTGCTTTATAAACAACCTCAGCTGCAATAATGGCGCAGTGGAAGTTCAAAAGGTGACCCGCCATGCACTGTGCTGTAGGCGGTTTGCTATCTTGCAAGACCTGACATCTCTACAGAAAAGAACCACAGCCTTTCGTTCACTTGGACTTGACCTGGAGACCTACCTATTATACTGGAGTCTGGGCTAGCCAAGGTGCCAGAGACGGACTCTCTTACTAGCAAAAAACCTCTCCTGCAGGTGTTTGGGTCCCATACTGCTCATCAAACACAGAACTCAGGCGTGGTCTGCCCATGTGAAATGGCCATCCTTTGCCATACTAAGGTTCTGTCCCCCTAGCCAACTGACCAGTCCTATAGAAGCAACATAGTTTGTGTTTGTTTGTTTGTTTCAATTGGAAAGAGTGACAGATTTCTACCCTGGCCAGCTTGTGGGGCAGATCTAGTGTCCTAGGGAGGCAGTGTCTTCTAGTTCAGTTGGAGCTACCACAGAACACTGGCAGGGTATTAGCATCCTATGGCAGGGCATTAGCATCCTATGGCAGGGCACTAGCATCCTATGCAATAAAGTGTGCATATGTGAGGGGCAAGCTGGTCCTTCCTAGCATGATTTCCTCTTCTTGAGACCAGCACAGAGAGTAGTTAGATCTGGATTTGGCTGAGGCTAGGAGAAGCATGCAGCAGGTTCCAAGCCTGGGGCCAAGGGCTGAAGGCCAGCTTACCACTAAAGCTTTGGAATTTGGGGCCAAGTTCAGGAGACAATCAAAGGCCCTTTCCTTTTCAGTGTCTCTTATATGCACCTCGTCCTCACATAACCTAACAGAAAACAAGTCCTGTGGGAAAACACCATTTAATACCCCCCAACCCATGGATATTGCCACTAAGCATCTGCCCTCCACTCTTTTCAACCCTACACATCAGCATCTCTAAATGACCGTTCTGATACAGGAGCTGAGACACAAACTAGTTACAGAAGAACAGTGCTGCCGATTTTAGCTGTACTGCTACATGTATATAACTTATTGTTTGACATTTAATCTCTAAGAAAACAGAGAGATGTTCACAGAAGTTAATTGTGTAGATGATGTGATGCCACTATCCTTATACTAATTAGGGATGGTGTGTATGTGGCCTTCTCCAGTGCACAGAGCACAGCCAAAGGCCAATAAATGGAAGGCAGTGTTATAATTTATGAGGCTCTGGAGGCAAAGACTAATTTACTCTTACACTATTGGCTCTGTGCTTTACAGCCAGAGGCAGGAGACTCTTGGTGAATGCTTCGTGACTGTGGAACATCCTGCACTTCTACTGCCTTAGGACCATACCATTCGGATCTAAAAGTTCCTATCCTCGAGATGCTAGGGTGCCTTTCTGTGGTTGCTATGGAGGTTCTGAGCTGGGTAAGGTGGTTCATACCTGTAATCCCAGCATTTGGGAGGTGGAGGAAGAAGAATCACGAAATCAAGGCCAGCCTGAGCTACATAGAGACTGAGGTCAATCTGGGATACATAGCTAGACCTTATCTCAGAAACCAAAAAAAGAAAAAAATATTATATATTCTGATCAAAGAAAAAAGAAATTTTGATCATACCCTACCTCTCATCTTGATTTTCAGTTCTTCTGCCAAAGAAGCCCCTTCTACCTCCCAAAACAATAGCATCTGTGGTCTCCAGCTGTGCCCTGCTTCGGATACAGTTCTTTGTTCTTGTGGATGGGCCACTGACTACTAACTACATAGTGCCTATTCCGACGTCTGACATCATTTAATGTTCTTGGGTTCTTCTATTTGTTTTTGACATGAGGTCTCATGTAGGACTGACTCAGGGTGGACTCAATGTCACTGAGAGTGACCCTGAACCTCTAATCTTCTTGTCTTTGTTACTGTACTTCTGGGACTTCAGGAGTTCACTAATTTATCTGTTACTGGGGATCATGCATGGTAGGCAGGCAGGCTACCAACTGAGAGTGACATCCCCATGCTAGTGTTATACACACACACACACACACAATCTCAGAATCCCAGTACTTGGGAGGTAAAGGCAGGAATATCGGAAGTTCAAGGTTATTCTCAGCTACATAGTGAGTTCAAGGCCAGCCTGGGATATGTGAAATACTGTCTCAAGAAAGAGGAAAAAGAGGAGGAAAAATTAAACAGGATTTCTCTACTTTAGAATTAGTAGGCATTGTTTGGCCTTCAATGACTTGGCTGCCTTGTGATGCTTTGAAGCTAAACATATCACAGGTGTGGGGTGGTGGGGGTGGGGGTGCTGGAGAGATGGCTCAGAGGTTAAGAGCACTCTAGCTGTTCTTCCACAGGTCCTGAGTTCAATTCCCAGCACCCCACATAGTGGCTCACAGCCATTTAGAATGAGATCTGGCACCCTTTTTTGGTGTGCAGGCAGAATACTGTATACACAATAAATGATTTAAAAAGTGACCTGTGACCTTTAAAACAAAACAAAAAAACATATCACAGATATCACATAGTTTCAGCAATTGCTTCTGGTAAACATTCTTCTGCCCCTGTACTGAAGATAGAGGATGAAGATCTTCAGCTTCCTCATCCCACAAAACAGGCCAACAAGTCAAAAACAAGCACCAAGCACTATTAACAGGCTCGTGCCTTAAGAGGACAGCTGTGATCCTCCCCTTGCTCGTGATGGAAGAGACTTAACATTCTCACTGTTGCATGTGAAATGCTAGAGACATATGCTCATAAATAACTTCATTCTGCATAAAAGATTTTAAAGTCTCAATTTATGAAAAAAGCACTGGAAATAATTTTCATTTCCTATCCCAGGGGTGGCATTTACTTCCTATAAATCCATACCATGAAAAGTCTGATTTTTTTTTCCTACCAAGCCACCCTCTATTGCCCAGACAGCACAGTATCCTGAAACACTATACATTTTAAACAGAATTCTTGCCACAATTAACTGGGGGTACCAAGAGCATAAGGGCATGTGCTACTGAGTTCCCCACCCAAACCCAACATTACATCCACAGCATTTCTACCAACCTGCAAGAAACGCTGGGATCTACCCATCTCTTGGGATGATAGGCAAGCCTGTTTAGAATTACTTTTTCATTAACTGGAACTGGCACAGTAGACGGTATTTAATAAATCTCTCTCTTGCTTAATATGCAGCCTTTCTTATAAAAATCCTAGGATAAAAATGACTGAACATGAATTAATTTTTATATGCTCTCTTGTGGCCTATTCAACTGATTTGCCCTGGAGTCAACCCCCAGCAAGGAACTGGCTATTTACTATGTTATAAAATTTTCAGTTCACAAGGGCTAAAACTTGGCCAGCCTTGTATCTTTTACACTAATTAATTTTCTAAGATCGGAAAAGTCAGCCATCCTTTTCCCCCTTAAGACATGGAGTCAGGACGCTTCCACGCACAGGAGTCCTCGAGAATGGAAATACACTGTGGCTGTATGTGTTTTGTTGGTGGGAAATAAAAAAAAAAGAGTGATTTCCCTAGAGATTGGAGGGCAGGCTGGGTTAGGAAACTTGGCTTTAGTGAAACATCCGTGGCTGACTGAATCTTATGGAAACCACATTTAATAAATGTTCACTGAGAATCATCTTCTCCCCAGCTGAATCAAGGCCATGACTCCTTTACTAAGCAGCCATCTTAGAAAGGAAGCTGTGATCGCTCAGGGAACATTTTAAAAAGGAAAAAGAAAAAAATCCAACAGCTTTACTCTGTGAGTAGAAGACGCCAGTATCCACTTAAATAGAAGAACATGATTTACTCTGTGAATGTCTTTAAAAGTCTAAATGAAGTTAGTTAACAGTTGCAGTTATTTATACCCCACCTCGTTTTAAAACTCAGCCTTTAATTAATTATGAAATGCATCAGGCCAAAATTAATATTATGGAAGATGAAGAAATGGGAAAGGAAGACAGTAAAACTAGATGGAGTCAATATATTGACTAATATGTTGTGAGGTCCTGACTACAAATTCAACTTTAAGAAAAATACGTACAACACATATAAAATCCACAACCTAAAAACAAACCAGCTGCTTGGCTGTCTCATTATGACTGGTATAGAGAGCAGGAGAAATTATACCCAAGTACATCATGCTCTCCATGGCAATCTTACAGGAACCAATGTCACATGTCCCAGCCCCATGTGAAAGAGTCCTCGGTAGAGACCAGGAGAAGAGCAACGGTACCACCTCTCTCCTTTCTCCCACTCCATCACTGAGGGGTCTCGGCTCCCAGGAGCTCAAAGTCAGAACCTGGAGGCAGGAACTAGGGCAGAGACTTTGGAGGAAGGGTGCGTACTGGCTGGCTTCTGTAGCTTGCTCAGGTACCTTTCTTATGTAGCCCAGACCTACTGCCCAGGTCAGCTACTTCTCACAGTAGGCAGGGCCTCCCTGTATCTATTAGTAAGCAGAAAAAAAAAAAAAAAAAAAAAAAAACCCACAGACATACCCACAGGCCAGTCTTGTGGGGGCAATTCCTTAACTGAAGTTATCTCTTCCTAGGTTTGTGCCAGGTTGGCAAAAACTAATCAGCACAGATGCTGAGTCACATTCCAGGGTCACATGACAAATGAAAGGCTGAAATGAGCATAAATCCAAGTCTGTCCTATCTCAAGTCTAAAACCCTTCAACGGGCCACACTGTTTCCCGAAGAGAATCATCAGATACTGCAGGTATAAGATCAGGGAGGTGATGCCAGGATCCAGATACCAGGCCTTTGGATTGAATGATGATGTCTAGTCATTGTCTATTCAGTGCTGGACCCAAGAGTCTGAACATGTAACCAAGACATTAGCCTGAGTGAGAGAAGCCTCATATTCTCCAGTTCCTTGTGATTTTCAGAAGCAAGGAGACTGTTTTTCTTTATTACCCAAAGGTATATTTGTTTGTTTTTCTCTAGAGTTGTTCTTCTTTATGTCCATCTCACTTGCCAAGTCAACACATCCCATTCCAGATGTCACTACGTAGTTGATGGTTAGAGTGTATCTGTGGGACGGCAAGCTTTTCAGAAGAAAAATCAACATACTCCACAGGACCCTCCCAGGGGAGCAGGGACCTTGGAAGAATCACTAAGAGCCACAGAGGAGAAGACACTGGAGAGGAATCTTGAAAGCAGACATTTGGTATCAATTTGTTGTGTGAATGAAATCAAGCCACTTAGCCTAGGAAGACTCATGTCTTCACAGCATTTCTACAAATGTATCTTAAAAAAATAAATAAATAAGCAGGAGCTAGAAACCTCAAAGAAATAAAAGTTATGTCTTGGGGGAAATCAAACTAAACGTCAATGAAATTGAATGTATTTTTCAGAGTTCTCACAGCTTCGGGACCACGATTACCACCATTAAAAACTTTGCAGGTGGCTGCCAAGAAACCGTCCAACTTTTCTGTGAGATTCGCAGAGACAACAGGTAAAGGGCAGACTTTGATCCCACCCAGCAAGCATCCGGGTGTGCACTGCAGGTGTTGGTTGGAATGTGCCAGATCATCAAGACTTGAACACCTCAAAGAGAAATAAAGACACAGAAATGATACTTACTCCAAGGGCAGCTTGGTAGGAGACATCGGAGGGGAACGTGAAGGAAGGGCCAGTTGTCACTGGGCTGCTTGGGGGTGGGGTCACGATTAACCCAGTGGTGCTTATATGAACCTGCCAAGGAAAGCAACTTATTAAAAGGACAGCCATATTTCTGTAAAACATGTCTGTTTCCCCCTGCCTCTGCCCCCACCCTGAATGTGTGTGTGTGTGTGTGTGTGTGTGTGTGTGTACACATGTGGAGGTCAGTGGACAATCTCTGGTGTTGGTCTCATCATCTACTTTATTTGAGATAGGGCCTCTTGTGAGCTCTGAAGATTCTCTGTCTCCGTCTCCTACCGTGCTGTGGGAGTGCACTGACTATGGATATTTTGTGCCTGGCTTTATCTGGGTTCTATGAGTCTGAATTCAGGTCTATTCACCTGTATGCTAAACGCTTTAATGTGCCCATCCTTCCAACCCAAGTTCACCATATTAAATGCTACAGATTCTACTAGCAGAAATCACATAAAAAAAGAAATCTATATATAAGGCTATTTGGGGAAGGCAGAATCTTTTTCATTATATTCAAATTTCAACTTTTTAAAAAATGGGCTAATATGTTCTAGATATACCAGTCACTGCCATGTGCTATTTCACACAACATGCTACCTCATTTTATATGTTATTATGAATCCAACTGTTTGGACAGTCAGCCTGGGACTAAACCAACTTCAAATTGCCATGAAGAACCTGTGGCTTAACATTCATCCCTCTACCGATCTGTCACATCTATGTAAAATTCTTAGGGTATTTTGCTCTTTTCAAGATCTTGCTTTCAGGGAGAATCAGCGATCAAAATGCAGCTGCCTAGATGTGCCTATAGCCAAGAATTCATTATAGACCCTTAAAGGAATAATGCCAGCCCAAATTGTTTTCAAAGGTGTCATCCATGATACTATCCGAGATTAATTTAAAAGTTGCTTAGGTCATTATACTGTTTTCCATGACTTGATCAATTTCACTCAGGTTTCAGGGCAGCTACAACTGCAGCATATTGGGGTATGACTTGATGCTGCAGACACAGGGAGAGAAGCTATCCCAATGGAGGGGATGTCTGGTCCTCCAGCATGTAGTGATGTAGTTGGCCAGCACAAACATTAGTCAGCCCCTTGTACAAAAAGGGCTAGGGAAACAGGAAGATCTAGAGAAAGAAAACAGGGGCAATTGCTTCTGCTGAGGACAAGTGCAATATAAAAATGTGTCAGAAACACTTGACATAATAAATTTCACCTCCGGATGGCAAAGCAGAAGTATCATGGGTGTGGTCAGGGGCTGACCAAAGGTCATCAAGTGACTGATGAATACCATGAATACGCCTGTTGGGAATCCACCTGCACGGTACAGTTCAGAGTTCATTTTCTAATTTATACCTTTACAAGTTCAGTCCTCACACAACAACAACTACACACAATGGCAAGCAAGTCCTTTGATCCTCTGTCACTTGGTCATCCTGCTGATGGGACTCTGGATAAGACAGTGAGATCTTTAAGTTATCACCTACAGCACGAAGACATGGACTTTTCATATGATGAAGTGAAGCCAAAGTCACCCCATTTTCTAAGTACCATTATACCAGCACTCAACTGTCTATACATCTGTAGATATGAGATTTCACTCAGATGAGAACAGCAAATAAATACAAACTTGTTTTGGTCTGTTTCTTTTTATTTTCTAATAATTGTAACCAAATTAATCCCTAACCAATACATTAAGAGAAAAAAATAGAATGAAAGAAAATTGAAGCTAAAAGTGAGCATAAGGAAAATGAAGAAATCACGGTAGTGGCAAGGGCAGATGATTCAGGGACAGCATCTCTTGGGGTAGGCTGGTTTGAAGCAGCCTCCCATGTCCATTTCCCTGATGAGGACTGTGTATGTGCCTGTCAAGCAAGACTCGCACACTCACACACTCACACACTCAAAGCTTCCTTGTGGACTGAGGATCCCTCCAAAGCACAAGGTGCCCCAGATAAGTGGTGTTTTCTATAAACCTCAGCGGGACAGCCAGGCAGCACTCCACACACCTCCCATCCTTTGCTGGAAATAACTTCTCCCTGAGGCAACACGCCACCTCTGAAAACAACCAACTGGATACAGAAGGGGGGTGGGGTGGTTGATGGGGAACTGTTTCAAGAAAACAGAAAGAGCTTTGTTTCCTAAACTACTCAAATTCAATCCAAAATCGCCCCTCTCAGAGCCTTTATCCCCAGCCTTGGTGTGGCACTGTCAGACATGCAGACACCTGACTGCTGAGTTCTCTAAAGGACTCCACACTTTGCTCACCTTCCCTATCATTTTAGCTTTTTCCACTACAAAAAAACCCACACGGTTCACTCTTTTAAAGCTCTTCCCATTCAATGCTGTCGGCTGGAATCTACGGCCAAATGTTGCTGGTGTCACACAAACAAAACTAACGCATTCAAAATGATTTCTTTTCTGTCAGTGATCTTTACCAACCAAAAATCTGTTCTGAGTCTCCCCAGCTCACTTGGTATTTGTACTTCGATCTACAATCCAACTTTTCCTTCCTTCCTTCCTTCCTTTTTTTTTACATTTATTTTGTTCATATGAGTGCTCTGCCTTCACATGAGTCTGGACACCACCCAGGTGGTGAAGTGATGAGCCTCACGTGGGTGCTGGGAATTGAACTTGGATCCTTCACAAGAACATCAGGTGCTTTTACCCACTGAGCCAACTCTCCCGTGTCTATTTCACGAGACCAATGGTTACATGAAAGGTAACAGCATTTCAACCTTCGTCTAGTTTTCAGGCAGCTCTTCCACTGAACAAGCATTTGTGTGCTCACTGATGAATGCTATATGCAATGTTATCAGTGAGCAAAATGAAGACGCCACCTACTCTCTTTGCACTCACATTCATGTGTCCATGTATGTTCTATTTTTCTTCCCTAAAATAAAAAGTTCTATAACCTATTGCTTGCAGAAAACAAACAAATAACAAATAAGAAGTCCCCTCCCCAAGTTCATATTCTTGTTCAGAGTAAATACATTTAAATCCTGACATGCTGTGTCATCCAGAGATGTCAAGTTAAATAGATAAGAAAAACCAACTTTAAATAAAATTAACCAAGAATGTTCAATTTTTAGTATGCAATGCCATATAAAATGATATAAACTTCAGGATCAGGATTATACAAATACATATTTTACTTTGTTTTTTCTTTAATGGAAATTTTATTTTTATATTTGAAGGAAGAACAATGAAACGCTATACTGTGGAATAAAATCTGCATGAAATAAGCCTTCACAGAAATTCTTCCTGCCATGTCGGGCCACTTTGGACACTGCTCTGTGACCCTAGGATGGGAGAAATGCAGCTGTTCTTTTAGTAGCTAATGGCATAGCCCCTTCCCTATGGAGAGGGCCACAATTACAGCCACACTAAGCCAGAATAAGGCCTCCATAGGGAATGCCTGTATCCTATATATCTCATTACACACTGTGCCCAAGAGTCTAAAAATAAAACATCCAGCAATCAATTGCCAAACAAATGAATGAACACTTGCAATCTACATGTAAACTTTCAACACATGAATAACTCATGGTCATGTTTTAATATAGTCCTGAATTTGATGAATTAAGGAGATTTTCAAAACTGCAATGGCCAGTATCTAAACTGAATCTTTATCATTTCTCTTCTTGTCCTATTATTTGGATGGGAGGCCTAAGTGCCAAGGTGTGAGATGCTGTAGATGACAGCATCAAACTAAGTACTATGAGCATGAACAGATAACATTTTCCATGGTGAGACCTCCCTTTATAGTATTGGAAAGTTTTGTAAAACTGAGTCAATGGCTGCAAAATTGATAGCATTTATCTTACACACTTTGCAGGTTTGAATACTGACTCTCAGTCAGTCTGGGGATGATACACTCAAACTAGCTCTTTCTTCTCCATTTCTCTCCTTACATTACTGTTGTGCATTAACTGTGAAATGTCATCCATAGGCTCCTGTGTTTGAACATTTGGTGGCCAGTTGGAGGTGCTGTTTGGAAAAGCTGTAAAATCTTTAGGAGACCAGCGCTAGACAGAATGGATTACTGGGAGTGGGCCTTGAGGCTTGGTAGCTGAGCCCCATTAAGATGAGTTTCCTGAGCCTGGGCACAATGTGAGTTATAAGTCTCCTCCTGTTGGCACCACGCCTTCCCTGCTTGCCTTCATGTCTTTCCACCGGGGACCACATCCCTCCGGAACTATAAACCCAAATAACCTTTTTCTCTCTCAAGTAGCTTTCTGCCAAGTGTTTTATCACAACAATTACAAAGTAACTAAGACAAATGTGAAGAAGGCAGCAAGAAAAGCCACCCTCTTCAGAAGCTTTCTGGCCGGCAAGCCAGAGTTTCTGCAGCGGACCCTGTCCTGTACCTGAGACGGGGCGCTGCAGGAGAGGCCGGACAGTTCGCTGATGCGAGCTGCGGCTGTGGGGTTGCTTGAACTGATGAGCACAGGAGGGCTGATCTCCATGGAGTGGCGGTGCTGGGATGCCTGGGAAGACTTGTTGGCCATGGTGAGGGAGGTGAAGGAGTGTCGCTTCCTGGTGTTCTTCTTGGTGTCGGAGTGCTTTGGGGCGGTGCTGATATGCGCTGTGGCTGACGGGCATTCTGCGTTGTCAGCTCCGGGCACCGGAGGCTTATCCCACTCTATCAGTTGCTTGGCTGCTGAGTTAAACTGCAAAAGCAATCAGCAGAGCAAACACAAGGTCAGACAGTTCTCGGGAGTTCAATGAGAATTTTTTTCTCCAAGTGTTTTAATCTATAATCCAAAGCCACCATGTTAACACTTGCAAGTTACATTTCCTTCATGCGATGTGTCTTCATAATGAGATGCCATTGCATCTATGCCACGGGTAGTTATTAGCTTAAAAATAAGTAGTTCCAACGTAAGACTGAAAAAGTAAAGACACGTTTCTAAGAATGTGGGGGAATGGTTAATTTTGGCGCTTGGCGGTAATAAAAGAGTTCAGCTCACTGATGAAAAGGGTACCCGAGCATCCATCTGACTGAATGACTGGCTCAGAGCTGAACACTGGAAGAATTGATCAGGTTTAGTACAAGGAAATAAAGAACAAAACCACACAACACTGTTGTATACCCTCAAACAAGTTAATGCCTTTGTTCCACTCTGTATATTCTGGGGGAATCTCACAAAAGTTAGTTGAAATTCTTGTCATTTTTTTTCTGTCAGTTATCATCACATGTGCTCAAAATCCATCAAGGTAAGAGCTGAAATTCCAGCCCAGTTGGCACCCTACCTCGGTCTATCTGAAGACCCAGGGTAAAGTGAGAGTACAGGGGATAAAGTATGTGAGCCAGACAGATAAGATCAGCCAGAAAAGAGGAAACCCCAGGCAATTTGCTTTCCCTGAGGTGAGACAAAACATTTCCGAAAAGGCCTCGATAATAAAAGGCCGAATATACTAGAAACTTCAGTGATGAGAAGCTATAAAGTGCCCCAAAATACTGAGATGACATATAGGAAACGAAAAATGAACCACATACTTCTGAAAGGTACTATTAGGGACCATGAAGTTTCTCCAGATATTACACTCAACCCTGTAGGAACTGCTTCATACAAAGTAACATCATCTAATGTTTTCCTTTCTTTCTATCCATCTCAGTTGTTCAAACCATGTCCCCTACTAGGAAAGAGAAAATCCTTTGGATCAATATTTAAAGAGGAAATAGAACCTGCTTCCCACAGCCACAAAGGAGGGTTAACTACAGCCTGGTAGCCTAGAGCCTTTACATATGACTGTAAATTGACTAGCAATTTGTTTCTAGGGCTCCGTGGGGACTCAACGTCAGATGGTCTGTCTGATATAATTAGGAGGGCAAACCTTTTTCAAACATAAGCATCTTCTTAAAGAGTGTTCATGGGATAAAGTTTCCAGAATAGGCAGTCCTACCGAACCAATGGTAGATGAACATCAGGAAGTGGGGGGTGATAAAGAAGTGATTAGGATGTGTTTAAGAGTAAAGGAACATTGTCAAGGGAGACCCAATTGCAGCATTATAATGGCATTGGCCAAGACATCCACAATGTATAAATTCTCACCCTCTCTTCAGGGTGGGGGCACAAAAGAATCAAACACCCCAAAGAAGCAATTGTGATGTTGGTTATTCTGATGTTGGCACAGCTCTGAAAGTTCCAGTGAACTGCAATGAGTTCCGTGGGGCTCAGTCATCATACTTACACAGCCAACCAGACTGAAGTATTACTTCTCTTCCCATTCCAAGCTCAGGACTCACACAAAAGGCTAAGGCAGTGCCCCAGCACAGCAGGAGAAAAGGAGTCGGGGGGGGGGGGGTACTTCTGTGCCCATTATCTCCATCCTATACCAAAACATCCTCCTAACAAGAGTCCTATCAACACAACAGAGTGTGAAAAATCAGCTCTGCCTGCCTGTTCTGTTAAGAAAGAATGGGATAAACTAGAGATTTTTTTCTCACAGGAGTCAAAAGATTAATAAAAGAAATAACCGCATCTATCTGATAGCACGTTTAAATGACTCCTAGGGCCAAACCATTAGCTGTACCTGTTATTTTAAATACACTTACATATTTTGTCTGTATATGTAGGTTGCTACATTTGTGGAGATCAGTGGTTCTATCCTTCAAACTTGTGGGTCCTGGAACCAAACTTAGGTCATCAACCTTGGTAACAAACACCTCTACCTGCTGAGACATATCAGCAGGTACCACCTGGCCACCTTGTTTTAAAATATTGTGAAATATTACCGTAATCTTGTCAGAGTTTCACCTAACTAAGCATCAGTTATAATTAATACCGTGTTAATATTGCTGGTTTCCATATGCTGTGCTTTGATATAGATGTCTTGCTAGTTTGTCGTGAAAATAATACTGGGTCCCTCATGTGTTTTTCCACATCTATCCTCCATTAAGTAAGCACAACTTAAGAACACTATATGTTAAGTAAATTGTTAGATGCTGGAGATTACAGATGGAGAAAACCATCTGAAGGAGTTTTTTAATCTTTAAAAATGATTTATTTATTTTTACTTTACATGCACTGGTGTTTGGCTTGAATGCATGTCTGTATGTGGGTGTCAGATCCCCTACAACAGGAACTACAGACAATTGCAAGCTGCCATTGGGTGCTGGGAACTGAACCAGGTCCCCAGGAAGAACAACCAATGCTTTTACTTAACTACTGAGTCATCTCTCCAGTCCCCTGAAAGAGTTCATAAAAGGACATAAAAATAATGGGCATGCTATCTGTAATCTCTTACATCTAGTAACTTTTGCTCAAGTGTCTTTTGCAGTTAATCTGTTACTTGAAGAGTCAGAAGCTCAATCTTTTTATCTGTGGAAAAAGACCCGTTCTGTGTTTAATTCTATATTTGTCCAATTTTTCTCCCTCTCATCTTCCGGTTGATTTATGCCTATGGACAACAATGCTGCCAGGGAAAAGGATGTACATACTGTTTGGTGGGCACAAAACCCTCACATGGCTGTTTGCTGAGCATGTGCATGCAGGTGGACCTCACAGGGTGCGGCTGAACTATCAAACTGGAGAAGGATCACAGTTCCAGCTTTGGCACAGCTGTTAGCCAGCTCTGTGCCCGAGGTAGTCATTGTTCAGCTACTGATCACAGCTTCTCAATGACAAGTGAGTAAATACAATGAAGGCAGCAGCTTGCCTGCCTCTTGAGCTTTCTCACGCTAAAGGGATGTAGCTCAATCTCCTGTTTCACTCCAGCCCTCTAAACAGCCAACTTTATTTCCCCTGCATCTCATTTTTACACGCCATGTAGTAATGTTTGCTAGCGTGATGTCTTCCTCCTTTAATATTACTTTAGATTTTTCCAAAATGACAGAGGTTGGTATTAGTAGCACGGCTCCTTGCTTTTTTCTAAATTCCAGAGAAAAATAATAAAATGAAAAGCTACACAGTGGCGCAGTAGGTAAATCTGGCAGAAATCTAAACAGCCTCCTGTTGTGAGTATAACTTAATCTTTGTGACAACAGGGAGCCAAGGGGCTGACAACTTTTAACGGTATTTTGATAAAATTTATGAGCGATTGCTTGAGCTCAGTGGGTGTGGGCTTCCTCTGACCTTTAAAGTTAAAAGTACATGATGGAGTGAGAATCAGATGTTATTCAACTTGACCTAGAGGTGTGGTCTGTAGGTTTTAAAAACCAGCGTAGTGGGCGTGACCAGGCCAGTCTAAGACCAGGTACACACTGTCTTCGCTCCCTGTTTGCTCCTTCCAGCTCTTTGAAGATCTAAACCCCGCCTCCATCTCGTAGACCAGTCCAACTTTCCAAAAAAATGCCATACGGTTCAATCTTTATAGCAGTAAGTGTTTCATATGAATTCTTAAAAAATATTAATTTCTTTACATAATCAGTTGCTAGTAAATAATTTCTACTTTAGCACTCATCACATACCATAAAAGACCTTTTTGGCATGTGGTAAAGGCCTCATATAAG
Source organism: Sigmodon hispidus (assembly GCA_004025045.1). NCBI lineage: Eukaryota > Metazoa > Chordata > Mammalia > Rodentia > Cricetidae > Sigmodon > Sigmodon hispidus. The sequence continues at coordinate 8,213 of PVIH01009234.1, read as the reverse complement.
ACTCAGGTGGGACCCAAGGCGGAGAGATTTCAGCATTCTAGAGCTAAACAGAAGAGTCTAAAGCGATTTCCTGATCTTAAGTTTCTCACAAACTTTTACATTTTTTCTATTATTTAACTAATTTATTTACTTTTGTGGTGTCAGGGATTGAATGCAGGGCTTTGTACACATGGGGTAAGTTCTATGCCACTGAGCTATAGTCCAGCCTTCTTGCTTATAATTTGAGCAAAAAAAAAAAAAAAAGTCTTAAATAAATCTGGAGGAAAGATTGATAAATGTTAATAAACATCCTAGGCAATATTAAAATTTATTTGTGTCTGGTTGACTTCTGTCCTTTTAAAGGACAAAGCGGCATTTTTTTTTTTCCCTCAAAGGAAAACCTATTTTGATAGTCACTATTCCATAAGAACTTTTATACAGGAGTAAGTCTCAGCTTTTGGATATCATGCACGACCCAAAGTACATTTGAGAGGAAATTATTGTAATTTATAATCCACTAGAGTGGAATATTACTAAACTTTTTTCTTCCCAAAGGCAAATAAAACTAGTGAAGCATATTACAGAAGTAATTAAGCAGCCAGTGCTGATAGCTCACACCTGTGACCGTAACACTGGGTGGGTGTAGTCTGTAAGAGCAAATGTCACAAGTTCAAGGACAACCCAGTCTACAGAGTGATTTCCAAAATAGGCTGCAATTACAGATTGAGATTCTATCTCAAAAGAAGAAAAGAGTAATTAACTATCTTTTAAAATGAAGCAAATGGTATAGAATATCATGGAATAAAACATCAGAGATCTTAGCCAGTTCCCTACGCCTGTCTTTCCCAAATCCATTTTTCAGATGCATTTACGTTTAATAATTTACAACATAACTTTGTATAGCTTTTAAGTAATGCTGCCACATATGCATCTACTTTACTAATTTCTTCACCACAGATGAATCCAGGCAAAGCACATTGTTTCTTAGCAGCTTGTGAGCCTCTTCCCACGCCCATAGGAACAGGCATGACTTTCTACTATACAGAGGAAATACCATCATTTCCTGTGTCGATGACATGCGTGTAGCAGGATACCCATGGGTAAATCCCTAAAACTGAAATTGTTACATTAATGTGTACATTTAAAGACTTTTGAAAAAGTAGTCATATTGAATCCCAAAGTCTCAGTTTTCACCACTTTATGTTGTTTTCCAAAAATTATCCTAATTAATCATTGTTCAAGTCTCTACTAGTTGAAAGAAATTATTTCATATTATTTAATTTGTATTTCTCTTAATGAAACTGAACAGAACTTTCTTTTTGTAATGTTTTCTATTTACATACTTTATTCAATTATAATATGTTTTTGATATTTTTACAAATTTGCATTATGAATATTCTTTGTTATATAAAGTACTCTTTAATACATGTGAATTTTTATATGCATTTGTATACATGTCTAAATTGAAATATTGGTTCTTATTCTATTTTACAAATAAAATTTCATTTTATACTCCAAATATAGCAATATTTTTTAGTATAGCAATTTAATTAAATACTATGTTCTCAAACCCTTATTATAAGTAGGCATGGTAATGCAAACCTACAATCCAGCACTTGGAAGCTGAAGCAGGAGGAATGGAGGCTAAAGGCTAGCTGGGTTATCCAGCAAGGTCTAGGTCCAACTATACACTATCTATTATACACAATGCGACTGTCTCAAAAAAATTATCTCAAAGTTATTTTTTAAAAGAACTCTGCTTTTTTCTATTCTCCTCCTCCTCCCCCTCCTTCTACCTCCACTGTTGAGCAGCAGAGTACACAGGCTAGTGTGAAGAACGTGGCAGAGACAGAAACAGGTTTATTTCACACAGCTGAGCAGTTGCCCTGTCCTTGTGGAGCTAACAATTCACCCTTCCCTTTCTTCAGGGAAACCCAATCTTTGTAAAGTCAGCTTACAAATACAGCACTTCAACGTTATAGCCTGTCTCTACATCCACTGTCTCTTCCCCAGGCAGGTCCAAAAAGGAATGACGATATTGGGCCTCACGTCACTGTCCTTTGCAAATGCTTTTTAAATAAGCGCTTCAGGAGCTCAGATCCCCATTCTAGTTTGCTCCTCTTGATTTGGGTACCCAGTTTATGTGTTTGCCCAAATAGAAAAAGTAAGCTCAACCTCCACTTACAAGACTCACACATGGAGAGAATGTAATTATAAAATTGGTAAGAGAGCTTCCCCTAGGCTAGGATGCCATTTAAGCCTCTACAAATGTTTATATGAGAAAAAAAAAGGCTCTTGGAATTATCAAGAGAAGTGAGGTCTGCCTCTGGGCCAACACTAGGCAATTAAAGTTTACTATAAATCTTATAGATAATTTTCCAAATAGCTACATTTAGAAGAATAAAATGAAAAAGCTATTAGATAGGCTTAATAATATATTTTAATCTAGCCCAACATAAACAAAATATTATCATTTTAACATAAAACTAATACAAACAGTACACCAAGACACATGCGCAAGGTCCTGCTCTCAGTCTTAAAATGGTAGTAGGTATCTGAAACTGAGGTCAAGCAAGTATTCACATCCCATGTCTGTGGGTACTGTTCATCTACCGGCTTTCTCAGCAATGATGTCTCTGTTCTGGTAGCTCAGCTCTAGTCCTTTGAAAGCTCTTAAGGGGAAAGACAGAGGCCATGCCAAAGAGAACTGTCCACTGAAGGCTACCCCTGACCTCATAAACTACCCTTGACCGACCTCCCAAAGCCCATAGTTCGGAAACTCCCTAGGAAATCCTAAGGACAAGGAGTGCTCTCATTAGCAGCAAGGCAACAACCAACAGTGATTACAAACCTCACTAGAGCCTGACATAGAAAGGGGGTCTGCAAAATAACTAGTGCCCTCCGACCTAGTGGGAGGCCTGAGGTCAGTGAACAACTCCTAGTTTATCATAATGGATAAACTAACTAAATAAATAAGTAAACCAGAACTTTCCTTTCCAGCTTTCTGATTTTGAAGGGAAAATTCCATGCCACTGAAAACCTAATGAAGGCGGTACTGTCAAAGAAAAGTCACAGGAAAAGCCTGGAACTTGGGCTAGCCTAAGGTCAGCTTTCCATCCTCACTGGTTGAGCCACCACGAGTCACTACTTACGGTCTTGACTTCATTCTTCTTAGCTGTATAAAGGTAAATTTAACACCGCTCCTGAGTACCTTACACAAGACCAAGTATGGGTGAACAGGTTTTGCAACCTATAAAATCCAGTCCAAATGAGTATTATCCTAATAGCCCAGAGTCCAAGCTTATAGTCACTTAGTCTGTGGCCTCAGGCAAGTCACTTTTTCTGTATGTGCCTCCAATGTCTCTTATGAAATATGAAGTTTGATTTAACAAACTGAAGTTTCATTTCTAAGTACACCTTTTCTCACCCCAAACACAAATGTCCTGTCAGAATACTCAAGAGGCACATCTCTGAGTCAGGTCTAGAGGCCCTGCGCCAGAGTGACTAGACTCAGAAGAAACGGAGAGTAGAATCTGTCAGTTTGTGTTGTTGTTGTGTGACTATTAAAAGCCAAGCACAGTCCTGGATGGGATGAAGTGACACTCCTTTGACTCACAAGAAATCAGGACTTGGGAAATAAACAGGTTCCTAACACTAAGGATAGAAGACACACATTCACATGTCTGCAGAGCACAGTCAGGTGAGTCAATAAGGCCCAAAGAGACCGACAGTGAGTGATGGACACGTCTGGTGACCCACAGAGAGTGCATGAGCCTTCCAAGAACAACTGTTGAGCACTGTCAGCTGACTTTCTGTTTAGAGAAATCTAGAAAATAAGCTTTGAAAAAAATCTCCTGGGTCTATACCTGACCAAGTAAATACAACAAAATATATCTGCAGGCCAAACATGGACGTCATCTGAGGGTCATGCTTGGGTCTCTGCTTTATGGAGGACAAAGAAGAAAATAGTGACTATAGAAGAAAACTACAAGGCACTCAGGATGGCAGTAATGGAAGACTTTGCTGAGTGTTCCAAGACAGCCATCCATCCAAACCCCTGGAAATGAAAAGGCACCAATCAGAAAGGAGATTAAGAATAGTGGTAGGTGTTATTCAGGGAACAGAAGAAGAGCTAAGAAAAGGAGTGAATGATAATCAAGATGGTGATTTCAGGCCCAGAGGAGCCAAGAACTAACTACAGAGACAAACGGGCAAAGGCAGTGAGGTTAGTAGACCTCTAGAGCATTACAGGGAGTAGAGGGTGGGGGTGGGTTAGAGCCATAAGCTGAGGTGTGTGTAATCTTGTGACAGATTTTTCAGAGACCAAGCGGATCATGTTCTCATATTAAGCGGGGAGCTAAGGAGAAGAATATAAGTGGTAAGCATCACTGAAAAGATAAATGATGTGATCAGATTCCTAGAGGATGAAGGGCCTGGGGAAGACAGCAAATCCGCCACAGGAGAAGATACTCACAGTCAAACCAAAGAAGAGCTCACATACAGACAGATGCAAGCACTACCCCAAAGCCCAGTTAGGACTCAGGAGATGCTGGTACCCATTCATCCTGAAGCAATACATCCACAGCTAATCACAGTGCTAGGAAGAGAGACCAGCCCACAACTTTCAGATTGAGATCCGTTGATGTCTCTGTCCTATAGGAATTGGCAATATATGTAGTCTGTATGTGTTTCTATTTTATACACATACACACATCATAAATCAGAAACACCTATTAACTAGGAGGATACATTCCAACAATGCATTTTATTTTCCAGAACCTCATTACCAGACATAGGAACACAACAGAGGAAATACATATATCCCAAGAGGTAAAGAGCATGGAATTGTCATTAAATTCTAAGTGAAATTTAGTCAATGAGAAATGACACGCGGACAGAAATTCCACAGCAATGTGTACTCAGTTAATAAATCAGTGAGCAAGCATTCCCCTCCCACCCCCCGCCCCAGTCCTAGATTCCTACAGTGTGAGGATGTGGAGCTGTACAGGGGTGGATGGGGGGAGGGTCATCACAGGGGAAGAGAAGTGATGGTGGTGAGCACCGAAATAGCACATCTGTCTACAGCTTCTCGGCTCACAGAGATGCTCTGCACAGCATGTGTGTGCCCAGGATACGGATCAACAGGAGCTTTGTGTTATAATAACTAATGCTGCTTTATAACACCTAGGGAAAAAACTTTTCTGGAGCACCTTACTGCATTACAGAGAAGATGATTGTATCATCAAGATGGTCTGTTCAATACATCTATGCATAACACATCTATATATAAGTGCCAAGAAAAGCATAAAGAATCTACTTAGATCTTCTCCATTCAAGATCAAATTGCATCCCCCTTTGCTTAGTAAATACCCTTAGTTCCCAGCAATATTTGGGATATATATGACAGGGAAATAAATCTATTTTAAAAATAAAGTTAACACGTATCAAAATATTATGGCTTTGATTAATTTGTAATTCTTCTCTAACAAAGATTTTGAAGCTGAGTAATTCATCATTCTGAAAAACAAACTTTTTACATGCTAGAACTCAGAATGGCTTTATATTTTTATGAAAAGTATAAATCTCCATACACGTAAACAAAGCTGGACAATACTGGTGGTTTTGTGTACCATTACGAAGGCTAGTGATCACATGTCCTCTGAAGCAAGTGAGGCAGATTAGACACCAGACACTCAGCAACATCTTAAAACAAGACACTTGTCTAAGGTAGTAAAAATAAGTAAGTTATAGTCTACCTGTTAATTGTTATGTAGTTAAAAAACATTAGTTTATTGGTACTACAATTACAAGGAGACAAAACAAGGTAATATTGTAAAAACATAAGGAAGAAAAAAGAAGAGATATTTTAGTTTTCATAGACACATTGAGGCTTATGCATTTCCTCTTCATATTTTCTAGATTACGATTATATTATAAGAGAAAATGTTTAAAATACTCTGTATGTGATTGTATTCTCAAAGGAATCAGGAAAAAATGAATCATCCACTGTGGTGATATGTTACATATTTAATAAAACCTGAAATATCTATCAAGAGATTAACACATAGTCAAAACCTAGGCAGACAGCTCAGGAATTTCTTGGTCTTTGAGTTTAAGGACAAACAGCTGGGCTTCAATGGCACACACCTTTAATCCCAGCACAGGGTTCCTGGGAGTGGTGTCCTACGCCCTTTATCCCATAACTCCAGAGACTTTCTGTGTTTCTGTGAGTTCAAGGCTGACTACCAAATAGAATAGTTCCCACCTTTAATCCTAACCTGGATGGGATACAGCTGGCAAGAAGGGTATTTAAGGGAAGCCCAGGTAACCAACAGAGGTGAAGCAACCAGGAGCAAAGTTGAGAAAGTTGCAAGATAACTGGGTGAGGTTTGACTGTAGTGTTTCCTCTCTCCGGTATTTCAGCCTTTCCCCGATATTTGGATCTGAGTCTCTTTCAATATAATCCGAATTCATGCTACAATTCACACACATTATCATTGCCATGGCCCATGCCAGGCCTGTAGGGATGGTGCAAAGTTAGTATTATGGCAGTGACAAGGACAGGGATGTTGGCTTGGGTTTCGTAGGATGTATTTTGTTGAGTGGAAGAATTAGAAAGGGAAAAGCTTCCTAAAAATTGTCTGAGTCTACTTGGATCTTGAAGAAAGGATGATTTTCTATCAGGACATGGACAAAGAAACACCCAGGTGCACAAAACAGCAGTTCCAAAGTGTTATTCCTAAACAATGAGCAACACTTGGTTCAAGTCTTTGTCCCTGGTAGGGAAATGGCTAGGATGAAGAGTTTGAGAGTCCTTTGGGGAAATCACAATGGATATTAGATAAAAATATTAGATAATAACATTTGGTCATTATCTCAAGGCTCTGATTAGAGCTCCCCAGGAGATCTGCACATGTAAGTCCTATAAAACTGTTCATTTATTCTGGGAAAATGCAAGCAACATCAACTGACCTCTGGGCTCTCCACTCCCTGAATGCTCTCCTGGTGGGAATCTCTTAAATTAGAAGGCAGCTGCTGAATAACAGATGGCTCATGAACCTTGCTGTATAACCTCTTCACCAAACCTAGGTAAGTCCCTTCTTGGCCACATGGACTAAGGAACTGTCAACAGAGTTCACAGGACATTGCTCTTGACTCTACTACAGGATCCAGAGCTCATTTCCCTTTTATCATTGTGGCAGACGAAAAAGCAACAACTGCCTGTGTGACGCTGGTACCATACCCACGCCAGGGGATGAGGCCCACCATGACTATGGGAAAACAAGCTGCCCAGACGCACGCCCAGCGTTAGTCAGGATTAAGAAGGATGATGCTAAGAACCCTCTAATTCTCCCCTACTGATTTTCCACAAGTATCTCCAAATTTCACTTATAAAAACAAACTGACTTCAGAATCGCAATAGAAATTTGGACACTAATTAATACAGCAATTTTCCTTCCAACTTTCTAACAATTTCCCTAAATCTCTTATACATGTTGATTATGCTTTTTTAATTTTAAAGGCTAAGACATCAAAAATACAAATGGTAGAAAATCTTTTTATGTACTTCAATCAACTCTTTGATTATTAGATTAAAGACTATTACTGTGCCTCCTGCTATTATTCTTCTCTGGAGACAGACTTTCACAAAATGAATGATAGAGGCAACGATGCTGTTCTTAGCTCTACTGAGATCACATTGGCAACATTAAATTCTGTCCTCAGACCTCCGCATCTTACCTTAGAAACAAGAACAATACTCCAGACTTTACAGTCTAGGAGTACCATTCTGGAGCCATCCGTCCTGAAGTCGGCACATGTGACCTCTCCTTACTAAAGCTGATAGCATGGTGTATGCCTCACCCTAAAGACCTTATCCCTTTTAACTAAAATCCCTAATACCAGGAATTTTTTTTCTATATTATAATAGGAGTTCCAGGTTTAATCTAGCAAATGATTATTACTATTTTAGCCTGGGAAAATTCAAAAGGGGTTAAGTACTTATTCTACATTTATTTTATTTATAATTTGCAGGGTTTGTTGCTGTTGGTTTTCATTTTGTTTAATTGAGACAGTGTCTTGCTAGGAACCCAACCTGGCCTGAAACCCTTGACTCTTCTGCCTAGCATGTGCCACCACACCTACCCAACTGCCACACCTACCCAACTGTCACACCTACCCAACTGCCACACCTACCCAACTGCCACACCTACCCAACTGCCACACCTACCCAA